>VUJU01002407.1:0-37789 GCA_009835225.1 Aphis craccivora
AAAAAAAAAAGATATACTCTTTACATTTTATAATTCAACAATATAATAGAAACGCAATTTTTTTTACAGATTCAAAAGTGTTTATGTGTTAAGTTCAATGGCCTGCAAGATACATGTAAACATTCGGGTTGCTGTACTAAAATAGGCTGCATGAGACCTCTTTTCCCTAATTGTCCACCGGCTCGTCAATGGAAAAATGATTATATCTGCAAAAAGAAGAAACCCATTCGATGTTGTCCTAATAATGAATAAATAAAATAATTTATAATACTTATTGTGATCATACGTCATTATTAAAAATATTTACAGAGCACAAAACAAAAATAATAATAATAAGTAAAAAGTAAGACTTTTGAGGATTATTCTAGCTATAGGCTAAAAACTTATAGACTTAGCAACGTTCTTGAAGCATTTTCAATAATTCATAATATTATGAAGTATGCTTATTTATTCACCTATTGCGGTCAACTCTTCAAAAATATCGATGAGGCAATTAGTAGGTTAAGGTTAACAGATGAGGCTTATATTATATAGGTAATATATAATATAATGTATATACCTATTATGTATTGTGTACATTAGTGTACAAGTATCATATTTTGGATTTGACGTATTAGCTTCATTTATTTGATTTACCTAATTGAATATTGCCAGTTATGAATAATTCTATACGTGGTATATTAATGTTATGTAAAAATGAAAATATTTTTATTTGGACTCAATGAAGTTAAAAACAACTAGACCATTTTCAATAAAAGTTATATCAACAGATTCACATGTTCACATGACTCGATGAGGGAGGGGAGGACTCATTTAGATTGAGTGTAGTATAGGTTCATGAAAATCAATAATATTTTTGTTTGTTCAAACAGTTGTCATTGATTGCAGATTATTATATTATTTTAATTAGTAGAAATATATTGAAGTATAAAAATGTTTACAAATTAATATATTCAAAACAAAAAAACTTATAATCAAATACTTTTACGAATTATGATTCATAAGTTATGGACACAATCATTATATTATTATGATGACTTTTGTGATTGGCAATTATAATTTATTTATTTATTTATTTTTTTTTTTATTAATTCTGGACATTTTTTTTATCTATTCGATATAAAATACAAAGACATGATCATCATGACTCTAAATTTACATTGACTTTTAAGAACTAGTTGAATGCTTCCAGTTATTTTTGTTTAGATTAACAAAAAATATATGTTCAGAACTTAGAAGTAGGAAATCATAAAATGGATTACTGTAATTTTGTTTGCATTATATTATATTTAAACTGCACCAAAAAGAAATACGATAGACAGATTAATGTTTACCCCGACTAACCGGTAGGTAATACAGCTAGAAAGAGATAAAATATGCATAAAATATTTATTTGTGTCATACCTACACTTTTTTTTCAGACATTACAACGTGGCCTTTGCTCTTCCCAGATAGATCATATATACTTGTATTTTATAGTACTGTAATACTTCTATATTATATTATATACTGCCTATGCAAATACTATCTAAACATAAATCTGACAATTTGAAGATACATCAGCAGATTTAAACTGTTAATATTTTTTTTGTAATTATTAGTGATAATAGTGATAACCATTTATATAATTTTAATGAAATAACAAGAAAAATAATTCAGCTATTATCGCGGATGTTTTATCAATAATAATTATACTGTTTGTACTAACCATTAAAATATTTATATCGTGTTGTTTACTAAATTTTTAGGTACCTATAAAACGTATACATTATATCTTTGTACAAATATTACAATTATCAATTTATTAGACCAATTAAGCAAAACATAGTATAATTAAATTATCCAATTGAGTTCCAACACTGGATTCGGATATCAGTGACTAATATGCACTACGTTGTCCTGATGATGACGACGATAGAAAATATCTTGGACACGCATTGGACAAGTAAAATGTCTAATGATTTCATCGGTCGATCGTAAAGAGTCATCCAATGATGTATTTACAACCATTCATCAAGATCAAAACTAAATAATAAAAAAAAAAAAACAAATCACTTTTTGAAAATAAATTAAATATACCGTATTACGCCGTGGAGTGATTATTATTAATAATTGAAGAGACGGTCAACTGAAGTGCAGTGCATGGTTTATTATTGACCAATGGAAAAAAAAGGGAAAACGACTAGGTACTTAATTTATAGACACATAATTGATATTTATCACGTAGCCTATTTGCTCAAAATTTATTTTACTTGATGACTTATCATAGATTTTGATATAATATTATTGAGCAGGGCCAAACTCACGCCTAGGCCCGTGTGATCCGGGCCTAGGGTAGCAAATTTTCGAGGGGCGGTAAATTTTGTAAAAAATTCAAAAAAAAATCATATAAATATATACAACATTTTACCTGTTCTAAATAATTCGGCACTGATATTGAGATATCGATGTGTTGTGTGCTGATATAAGTGATAACTTATGAACAACTGACTTCGAGACTGAAAATTCTCGTAGGTACCTATTATACTATTTTTCGTCTTTCTCAATATTTCTGTGTAGGTATATAGTAGTATTATTGATTTTTATCAATGTTTTCTAAACAATATGTGCAGATAACGTCAATCTAAGTTGATCATCAGATTACTATAGTTCAAATAAATTAATAAACACGTCGTTTTGAAATATTATTAAAATGTTTCTTTAATAGAGTATATTATTATTATTTGTATCTATTCTAATAGAATCTAATTACATACTAGTCGAAATTAATAATAAATAATAGACTTTTATATTATAATAATAGAAAATAAAATTAACATTAAAAATAATATTAAAACAGTAATAATATTAGGTGCTAACTATATGTATCATTTTTCAAATAATAAAATAAACTGATCAAAACGTTCAAAATACAATGAAATATATAACTTACATTTGTAGACATCTACACAAATCGCGCAATATACAATATTAATATTATTATAATGCATTTATTTTGGACTAATTTCACATTTTGTTTAGGTATACTTATTTTTAAAATTATATAATAATATTATATCATTTTATAAACTTTGAGTTGCAATAACACTATCTTATAAATATATTATTATATTTACAACACATATTATAATTATTATTATAAACACTTTGTAATACAATATAAACTGCAACATTATTACACACGTGACGATAAAAAATAATAATATGTAATTTACCCGTATAGCTAGCGAGAAGTTATCATGAAAACTAAATAATATTTAAAATCTAAAGAGATGTAAAATTATGAATGTAATGGTTTTTCCCAAACGAATAGATCTACGCGGAAAAAATATGTCTATGATTTGTCAAACTGTCAATAGCTACCTACTATTGATATATAATAATAATTGAACACGACACAATTTTGAATTTATTATATTTTACTTTAGAGGTAATATTTCATGTTAATATTAAATTAAATCGGGTGCGTTAATTTTAATCGTCTTAACATAATAATATTATATTTTTTAAGTAGTTGTATTCACGAAAAACATAATATACTGACATCAAAATTAGAAACAGAAACGCTGCGGATAATGTTAAAATATGAACAATAAATATTATATAGTTTATGTTGGAAACATAATATTAGGAATTATGAAATGTTTTGTATCTTAACAACTAAACAGTTCGTAACGGTATTAAAACAAACATTACGGTGCATACATCTATAAAAAAATTTTCACGTCTATGATTGAAGTCCAAACAACATAATATTGCAATTTATGTATGTTTATATATACCTAATATATAAAACAAAAAATCCAAACAGCAAGAAAACCAAAATATTAAAGCATTCTTATAAATTAACATAAATATAAGAAAACATACATTTAAAATTAAAATACACAAATAACGTAATAATATTAAAATATTATATATACTAATTTATTTACAGAAAAAAAAAACACTAAACTTTATAATTATTTTTAACCGCCTGGCATCAATTTGATTATTATATCGTTCACTTAAACATTCCAACGCATTTCGTGTCTTCCTTCGAGAAAACTTTTATTTAACTTATACAGGTAACTAGTTGGATTAATATTGAAAAACTCCAAATTTTTACATTTTTATACGGTTCGTTCCTACGATTGGAAAATTAGAGACGAGTGAAGGACGTTTTTAGTACATAGTTTTTAATAATAATTGTGCATGCAACGATACATTTTCAGAGTCGAGTGGCTGTCGTACAGTTTTTTCTTAGGTATTATTATTAATTACAATATAATATAATATATCTGGACTTAAATTGACGGGAAATCTGTCGTAATCGTGGAAACGTTTTGTTATACATATTAGGTATATTTACCTATCTCGAAATAACAGATAAATATTTTACATTACAAGTTGCGTATCAATACAATATATTATGTAATAGACATATTATAACAACTATATATATATATATAAGTACGACAAAAGCACAGTATATTATGGTATAGTGTATGCAGTAACGTCATAATATTATAATAAGTTTTTTTTTTTTTTTACTTTTAAACTTAACTAAAATTGTCTCAGAGGTAACACAAGTCAAACATATAATAATAGGTATATAATGGTAGGTATTTAATAATAATAATAATAATAATAATAATATAAGTATGATTAAAATGGTTCAATATTATACACAAAGACAATGATTTGAGTCGTCTGTATAAAAATCATCGTGGCAACACAAGCTGTTTTAATTTACAACACGTAATAATAATATTTACAATCTCAAATTCAAACAGTTTACACAATTTAGAAAAACGAAAAAAAAAAACTCTCTCAATTTCATAAACAACACATAAAAACGTTGTGTCCATTTACGTCGATTGAGTGACTCTTGAGCATCGAACGATAAGGAACAAATTAATTTTACAACATTCGCGGTACACGCTATTATATTATCGTTAACAATAATAATAATATACAATAACGTTAAAATGTGAATATTAAAACACGTGTTTTATACATATTATATAGAAAAACGAAACAATTGAACGGGTCGTGGGCCGGTACTCGCGGGGCGGGTATAGGTATATCATAATATAGGTGAATCTATGTAACAAACGGGCACGCGAACGGGTACATTACAAAGAGAAATCGAGTAGAAATTAAAATATTATAAGCCGCGATTCGGATTGTGTGAGATGTACCGTGGATTGTCTCGAATAGATGAAATGAAAAAATTAACTACTTCGGGTGGCACACTCGGAACACATTAATATTGTGCGGTAAGACTATAGCTATTATAACTATAGACGCTCGTTATGTAGCCTATGCCTACGTGTACGCTGTGCCCGACCAAAGCCGTATCTGAGGGGGATCTAAAGGGTCCGATCCCCCCTCGAAATTCCTTCGATATTTATTTATTTAGGGGGGGGATGCTTTGGCGGCATCAGATTTTTACATAACCGATCTTCTGTTAACGGAAATGGAAAATAACATAATATTGGTTAATATTTTTTTTACTTTTGTTCTAAAAAGGATAACGATATTGAGTCGTCATCAAAAAAAGAGCTCCGACGCGCTCGTTATGTGGAAAAAAAAAGTCAAATAATTATTTTTTTTGGATGTGGGGGGGGGGGTTGTGAAAAAACACCCGGGCACCAAATTTCTGATTACGTCTCTGATTATCACTGTTTTTATGTCACAATATAATATAATATAATATTATATTATTGTGGAGCTTAATAATATAGCTGATTATTAATCGTTATTGACGGACTTAAAATCAATAAAATTACAGTACACATGTTTTGACTTTTGGACCCCTCCCCCCAGGAAAAATTTCTGGATACGGCCTTGTGCACGATTACATGTAGAATATTGGACGATAAGTCGATTTACGCGTCGTTATGGCCCTCGGTGGGCCCTCGGCTGACGGGTACTACGCGGGTGTGTACGTAGAATTATTATATAGTTGCCGTATAAAAATAATAATGCTATGTATAGTTACCTACGTCAAAAGGGAAACGGCAAAAAGAAAAACCATTAAGCTGAAAAAATTCGACGACATTGGGTGGATATTTTTTTTTGTTTGTAGAAAAAAAATTAACTGTCGTTAATTTACCTCCGGCGCGCTCGCGCGTACACGACGTAATATATTATATTACAACGGTGAAACTTTTATAATGATGTTTTGAGTGTGCCCGCCGTAAGAGTTTTCGGGAGCGACGAAACAGATGTCCCGCGTATATAGTTTCGGGATTTATTATACTTTGAGATGGTTTTTCGTGATTAATTATGGTACTCGAAAAATTTATAACGACCGTGTGCGTAGGAAACGGGGATCTACCGCCGCCGGCGTCACGACATGACGTTTTTCATTCTTGACGATTTGGTCGGAGGTAGGTGTGTCGAGTTTTACGATATTATGCGATTTGATTTTTCAGAAAATTGGCGGTCGACGGGACATTGTGGTAGATACGAGCGCTATTTACATAATATGTTAAGCGCTATTTACAATATGTTGTCATCACGATCGGAACGGTGCTTAGGTAGGTAGGTAGGTACTTACATTATTGTGATTGAAAGCGGGGCGCGAGACGGGGAACGAAAATCAAACAACAACGGTAGAAAACACAATAATATTATTATTATACAATTTGAGAAAAATTTCAAAATTTTTATTTTCGTTTATCCCCCGAGCATTTTCCTTTTTTTTTTTTTCATTTAAATACGCGCTAACAGGCGTAGGTATATTTGCCGAATGTCCGTGGTCCGCCGTATACCGTATTGTATATTATTTAGTACGGTACGGTCAGTCGCAGTTGTGGGGGTTGTCCGGGGGGCGAATTCACAACATGACCAAATCGTCCTCGGGAATCGGCTCGAAGTCCGTCTGTCAGAACCGCGTGGCTGCGATGATCTGCTGCTGTTGCTGTTGCTGCTGCTGCTGTTGATGTTGTTGCAGTGGTGCAGCGGACGGCGGCGGTTTTCCGAAAACTGGCACGCCAGCGCCCCTCTGCTGCAGCTGCTGGTCCACCGTCAAGTCGGTCTGTACACACACAACAACATACATCGAAAAGTCAGTCGTGTTCGTCGATTTTACCGAGTCATTCAGGGGCGACACTATTGTATATTATATTGTCAGACGAGGTAAACGCTTTGGCATCAAGTAAAACAGACATCCGGTGAGTAAGGAGAGGAGGGAGGGGCGACAATATTTTCAGACGTGGTAAATTGCTATCGGGTAAAGTCAGTTTTCGATAGTGTACATAAATATTGCATGCAGGTACTACGTATATATTTCATTACATTACATTATGATGTGTGTAATACGATTTGGCCTCGCTAAGCCTAAATTTCGGAATAATATGTAACACACGATTTTGCAATAATGAGCATAATTAAATTACTATACCTAAATAATTGCGATGTACTTTAGTTACTTATAATATATCGTCTTATACCGTCGTATTTATGTATTACTGTCAGTTTATTATCATTAAAATTAAACCGATTATAAGGATTATTCGCTACACTGGTAACTGCGGTAACAATAAAACACTAATAAAAGTAATATAAAGACTTACACATTATTTAGATGCTGAGTTTAGCATATGATGTATCGATTTTATAATGATGCGTGATTATGTTTCTGTCTGTTATAATATTTTGGGTCACAATGAAATTATTTTGATTTTTGATAAAAAATTAGATGTTATTGATTAAAAGTAAAAATGTTTTAGTACTTTTATAAAGTAATGCCGAAAAACAAAAAAAAACTTAAAATTTCACGTAAAACCAATACCCGAAAAAATCAATTGTTTTATGTTACTCTAAAACAAACTTATATTAGATACCTACTCGAAATGTTCACTAATAAATTCAAAAATTTTCAAAACATAGTTCGATTTGTTTTAAGCCAAATAATGTAGTAAGACATTATCGATTTTTTATATATATATATATATACAAATGTTGACAAAAAAAGTTATTTGGTTAGTTAATAATTTTGAAAATCCACGAAAGTTGTTCGTATAAATATATTCTCACAATAAATGTATTTTTTTATAAGCGTTTAAAATTATTCGATTTCAAAATTGTTTTGTAGAATCCATAACATTTTTTTAATACCTATTCATACCTGAAGTTTAAAAATATAATGTAAAGTTTCTTATAAGTTGATTTTGTTGGAATTTGTTTCTATTTAATGTGTAGTCATCGATTACGATAAGGATAACCAGGATAATCAAGATTAATGATCCCTTAAAATTTGTCATGATGGGAAATTTGCTGCTAGGACGTGTAGTTATAGGTATGATAAACACACCACAACACCACCGCCGGAATAAATATATATAGGACATACGGTCAATAACTAATAAGCTACTTTACCATCAGCAAACTAAACTACGGATATCAATTTATTAAAAGTGGATGGTTACCAATTAAATGCGACGGGCGAGAAAGAGAGATATTTAATAATAAACGTACCTATATATTATGATAATTTAATAAATCAAGGAAAACCCGTCCTTACCCGACCCTAATCATTTAGTTATCCTTGTGGATATTATGCAGTATATTTTCCATCCCGATATTATGGTTGTGTTAACGGTTCCGAAGAAATGTCATGGGGTATTAACTATTATTATTTATTAAATGTTTTTACCTTTATCCGTCGCAGTGCGTCATTCTTAATTATTATTTTTTTTTTAGGAAAAATAACAAGCGAGCTTGTAAGGAACGTGATTTTTTTTTCGAGTATCGGTACGATATGGAACGTTTTCATAACAGATGGTTTACTAAAATATTTATTCAGAGACGGTAATTACGCCGCGCAGATGTTAGCGAGATCAAAAGTGTTGAGATCGATTGAATTAAAGCACAGGCGTCGGATAAATATCTCTCCCTTTTTTTGGCAAAAATACGAAGTCCTAGGTCGATTGGAAGAACGATTTAGTTTTAATACCACGTGGAATCGGGAGGCGACTTATATGTGTATCACCACGCGATTTTATAGTTTAATCATTTGACCGTCATTAACGAATAAAATGTATATTTTGCTGCGTGACATAATATTGATGAGAAGTTTCATGTTTTTATTTATTTTTTTATCGATATCGTTTTACTGTTTTGCTCTACAGTGGTGGGCGTATATTTTATGAAACGTGTGGAGGTGGACGCCTTAATAAGCCAAGAAATGGTTTCTCAAAATAGATCCGAGTAATTTAATAATCGTATATTTCCTCATATTAGTTAAATGGTTTTCTTATAGATGTTTCAGACTAAAAAGTTGCTTTGCTTTATTTTTTTATTGGTGATATTAATTATAATTTTTGGATTTTCAATGTAATTTTCTCCGTTAACTGATGTTATGATTTATAACCTATATTTAGCTAATATCGTAAGTATTGCAATTACCATTATTATAGTAAACTAAATGTATTGACCTGTAGAATTTATATTATCATTTTACTACTAAATTTTTGGCAGAAATTTAGAAAATCTGTTCGTTATCGGTCGATTATATGTAATGTATCAACATTCGTTTGAAACTCCATAGAACACCATCATTATTCGGTTTGGGATGAATACTGATTTGAAATATTAATTTATTAGTTTCATGTTACCTAATTATAAAATTTCCGTAAAATGTTATACTTTGAAGTGTTTGAACATAATATTATAATTCATAGAAAAATATTTATTATTTGCATACAAGAACTAATATTAATTCACTATAGGTATAATATTTGCATTACCATTCGAAATTCAAAATTCAAAATCTCTATATAATATATGTTCAAAACATATTTATTATTTTGATAAAAAAAAAAAAATAATAATAATAATAATAATAATAAAATAAATAACATTTTGCGCAGACGACGAATTTTTATAAATGTATTTTCACAAATAATGAAATGTGCCAAAATAATGTTGATTTAAAGCTGAAAGAGTTTATACACATGGGATTATATAGGGTTTATTCTATAATGTATGTGAATATTCAACCGAACTTTTTTTTATAAATATTTTCGAGCGATTTGTGTTTATTGTTTTATTGCTTGAAGTATTGCGTCATCGCATTGCAACACATCCACTACTGTTAGAGCTTGTATAGGAATAAAATTATTATTAAGTTAAAATATCTTAGTGGATGATAATAATATTATAGTAATTGTTTGAATCGCAGTGGAAAAATTCAAATTTTACACACATAAAAAAATATATCCTATGGAAATTAATTAATACACCTACGTTTATACAGCGGTTGTTGAAAACAATGAAATATATTGAAAAATTAAATATTTATTGGTCACCGGATACCTAACCTACCTACCATACTCGATTGTTTAAGCAGAATTCGAAAAAAAATAAGCGGGCGGTGGGGTGAACATAACATACCTTTTTGAAGTGATGCAAAACAATACATAATACTCTATTTTATTTTTACAGGCGATAAAAACTCAAGAGTGATAAAAAATGCATGCAGAGTGAACAACTATTTTAAACACGTGCAATAATTTAAACACACAAAAGTTTTTAAACAGAAAATAAATGCATTGAATGAACAAAATCATAATTTTATGAAAGTGAGTCGAAAGTACGCTTTATTAGTTGATTTTTCAAACATTAAATTATCATACACAACGCGATTATATAACAAATGTGTAAAAAAAAAATAAAATAAAATAAATAATAATTAACTAAAAATATTATGTTGTTAAATTTGCGCGTTAAATCAAAATACTCTCTTACAGTCTTTCCATAATTTATTATAATATATGTAATATTATGTACTTAAATATAATCGAAAACGCAAAATGTATTTCCCATATAATAATATTATTATAACGTAATATAGGAACTACTATATTATATTTACAATAATTATTAGGAGCGTACATTTTGTATGACGTGTTAATGACAAATTATAAATTATAATAATATGCATGCAGCTTACAAACAAAACAAATAAATAAAATATAAAAGCTATCAGCACAAACGTTATGGTCTACAAACGTTTTTGTATTCAAGTACGTCTTATAGTAAGCTTTTTTAATAATAGTAAAAAAAAAATAAAATAGGTAGTCATTATATTAATATTAATAATAAATAAATAATAAAAATTACATTATAGACTAGGGTCATGTTTAAATAGTTAAAATGTACAGTTTGTTAAAAATTATTTGTGGTCCTTATTATGATGATACAAACATATAGGTATTATATTATATTGCTGGAATTATCGTATTATAACTTAACGCGGAATTAAATCGTATGCACTTTAATGGATTACACTAAATGTGTTTAAAGTGCTTTCGTTGTATTCACATTCAATGCGCGAGAGTAAAAAAAAATGTTAAAATGTATATACTTAACCAGTCATAATGAAATTATATGAATTTATGAATAAGCTGTATGTTATGCTTTGTGTCGCATTCATCTTTTAAACCCAGTCCGTAGTTTAGGCGTGATTTTAATTTTTTTTTTTTTAATCCCATAATTGGTCTGATGACATTGTGCTAGAAAAACGTTGAATATGAGAAAACTTAAGCCTCTCAGACACCATTCAGTAGTTGTACCTATTATAGCTATCAGCTGGTTTATCGATAAGCTATGGTAGGTTCGATTAATAAACTGTTTATCTAATAAAAATCGTAAGTACGTTAGTACATAAGTCCATCGTCTGTACAGAGTCAGAAGGTAAAGTCAGGTAAAAAGTATTGGTTAGAATTAATAAAAACAAATTAGATCACTGTACGTTTTATAGTTTTGAGACGAATGAGTCGCGAGGAACGACGTCTATACGTCATGATGAACAAGAAACCGGATAAGAGATAAACGGTCGGAAATAGCAAAAAACGCGTAAGCAACGACTATTATATAGAGGCGTACAACGTCAATAAGTCGACGATACAATGTTATGCGTTCCAATTTAACCTTAAATAAGTTTTTTTTTTTTTTTAAAAAAAGTTCTGCATGTATTTAATGATAAAAAAAAATTAATTAATTAATTAACAAATATAACATAGGATTACGGACTGGATTTTGTAGAATAGCAAAAAAAAAAAACACGATGCAAAATGAAAATAATAATGCAATTATTAAAAAAAAAAAATCATATACTAATAATCTACAGTCGTAAAAATTAAATAAATTCAATGGTCAGTATGGTGTGGTGGGGGGAGGAGAGGGGAGGGAGAAGATCTATGTCGACGGGCGTGTGTTTATACCGTGCTCTCGCGCTGGTGAAGCTGATGGTGGTGTTGGAGCCCCGGTTGGGCTGCCAACAACAGCGGTATCTCGGCGGACCGGTCTTGACCGTGTTTGTGGTTGTTGTGGTACCGGCCGAGGGTCATGGTACGGGCCTGCGGGACCTGCTGATACTGCGGCGGCGGCAGGGGATGATGGTGCAGATGGTGGTGCTGGTGCGGGTGGCCGGCGAACTGGTTCTGGTGGTCGACCTGCACGTACTGCACGTGCTGTGGACCGCCGCCGTTGTGCCGGAGGTGGTGCAATGCGGCGACGGGCTGCTGTTGCTGCTGCTGCAATTGCTGTTGCTGATAGTGTTGGTGGAGCAACAGCTGCGACGGCGGCGGTGGCGGCGTGGGGCACATCAGGTTTGGGTACACGACGCCGGCCACTGGAGAACCGCCGACGATGTCCGAAGAGTAGATCTGTTGTTGTGGGGTCATGGCCGGAGGCGGTGGCATGAGTCCGCGAGCCTGTAACACGACGAGGTGGCGATCAGTCATAGGTAATTATTAATTTCCTAACAGATTGTGAAAGTTTCTCAACAGCAGTTAAGGGTAGTGATGCTGAAAATGTATTGTTTGCAAGAGGTCGCTCTCTTATTGGAAAACAATTTTTACAATTTTTTAAGTATTCCAAGCCTTTTCCTAGGTTTTCGATTAATTAAAATACTGGTTTTTTTTTTTAATATTTGTGATGTCTTACGGCAGTACCTATAAACTTTTCGGCAAATTGTTAAATTGCTGATTATTTTTTTGGAAATGTATTATAATAACGTGTATCGGAGTTGTTTCAGGGGTAAATGATAAATATCGATAATTTATTTTATGGATTCAAAATTTCAAAACATTTGAATGCCTAAAATTGTATAATATAATAAATTAGTATGGATGTTAAATAATATGAGAGTAATTTAAAAATAAATTTGATTGCGATATCTATATCTTATAGAAAATTTAAGAATTTTAAAATAAGGCCTACAACTTTTTAGTCGATTTACTATTTTAATTTATTGATTCAAACATTATGTAGACCTATAAATGATGTGCGGGTGATTTTATGGTAAGAGAAACCTCTATCGAAGTCCTCTTATAAAAGTCTCCTCAGTCAACAAAAACAATATACCTAATATTGTAGAATATATATTATGCGAAACTTTTTTTTATCTGATAATATATTATTATAAACTGTAATCTAATCATAATATTTGTTTTAAATTCCAAGCAAATAATAATCTATTATAGAATATTATAAGCGCTACCAATGAATTTTTGAATATAAAATGAGACCGTCAATTTTCATTTGTTATAACTACAGGTCATTGTAAATTGATAGTTGGTAAGCATGGTTATTTTTAAATGATAATTTTTGAAACTTTCTAGAAATTATTAAGATGATTTGAATAACAGTGGAAAACTGATGAACATTATTACTATTAAAAATGTGGTGATTTACCCAAGTTTCGAGAATCTTTATCGTTTTTAACTATGGTATTCTTGACTGAAGCAGAATTTCGTAAAAAAAAAACATTAGATTTTAGAGATACACAGAAAAAAATTACCTACGACCTACCGTGTCAATTAAAATGCGAATTCAGAATTTTTTAAATATCCCAGAAAAGCGTTTGAAAACAAGACTCGTAACATGTCTGATGAGCACCATTAAAATTATCAAACCGATTCGGGGAAGCATATACATAATAATATCCAAGTATGTTTAATTCGCAGTCGTTTGCAAAATTATTTCGAGCTATAAGTACAGCGGATTTCAATGATGACGAATACAAGGAGATTAAGTCGTCTGCGATGTTTATAGGTATCTTCGACGGCGGTCGGTATTGTTGTATAATAATGCGATGAATTATAAATGTTTATTCATTTATTCAAATCTTCGCATGTAATTTATGTCCGTGCACGATCGACCGTAATGACGTAGGTTGGTATCTACAATGGTTACCTATAATACCACTCGCTTAATACCTATTTTATTTTCTTGTACCCAATCATATCTAGCTGTTATCTAATTATACATTATGATCATTGAAAACATAAACGTGAATAATGCTTACACACTATTGGCTTAAACGTATATTAATTAACGTTTAAATTATAGTTTCAATATCTGGACGTATAATACAGTTTCATGATAAGATTGGAGGATTTTGAGTAATAACAATTTCAGTTTTTGTAGTTAAGGTTTTTTTTTCTTTACATTTCGGCCGAGGGAAAATATAAAATTTTCGTATTCAATCAATAAGAAATCATATTAATTTTAAGAACGAAATCAATTAAAATTGTACACATGTACGCACACACATACACGTCATAATATATGGATTTAAGTAAATTACTATAATATAATAAAGCTAATAAACAAAGTTGATTAATTTTGATATTTTCATATAAATATAAATTATAATATAAATTGCATTGATTATTATATTGTATATGTAATATCCTTTTTGGACTTTTGGCTTATATGTATTATAATATTCTATTTTACTGTATAAAAAATCATTATAAGTACAGTTCTAAGGTTAAGATATTATAATGTTTATTGGAATATCGTATCGATTGAAGACTTTTGAAAATGTATCGGGGAAATGTGTTCATCCCGATTACTTTTAATTTATTGAGGACGAGGACAGTCATCGTCAGTATTAAAACATCGCAGAGTTCAATACATTGTCTGCGTTCGTTATAAATTATAACAAATAATACTATTAACCGATAATGCCATAATATTACAGCATAATGTGTTTGCATTATTTTTAGATACGTGATAATGTTACTTTGGGGTTTTGTCATGAATGGCGTTTTAATTTATTGAAAAAGTCGAAGATGCTCAATCAAATAAACAAAATATATTATTTTTTATTGTCAGCTATCAGAACATATCGGTCGTAACCTTTTTTCCGTTTCGGCCGAAGTATATGGCAGTAGACCGTTGTGAATTTTTGGTAGTTGCGATAATCTACAACTCGCACACAAATACCAAGTATTTTATGGTTTTTCTCTACACTTTTATAATAAATTAGAATTTTCGTTTTAAGTCTGCTTTCGGCTATAAATTATTCTACGTTCAAACCGTGTTACGTTTATTGGACTTACTTGTTGTTTACATGTTTCTGGGTCGACCAATCGTGAAGAGTATATTCTGCCACTGTTTAACCGTTCAAATGCCTTTTCGTCTTCGTCTAAGTAATCTGTGGAGAAAATCGTGTATATTTTAGAAAAACGTATATTTTCATGATGAAAGCGAGTATAGTTAACTAAAACCATCTAGTCTGAAGCTGTTGCTAAAATTAAAAATAAAATTGTTACGTAGACATTTATTTATTTCATATATAAATATAACAGAACTGTTATTTTAAACGAGATGTTTATTACAAACGCTCACACGTATTGCGAAAAAAAGCTTTATTTAATTAATATAATAAGAAAATATATTAACACTGCCAAAAGAACTTTGTTGAGAGGACTTGTATTAAAATAATATATATAGTATATACAATATACTATATCTAATGTAATTAAAAAGTCACTGAAAAACGTCATGTGATATACATATTAATATTCTATTTGAATTAATGTTTGAACATTGTTACTTATGCATTGAAACAAAAATTATATATTACTAAAATAATGTTAAAGTAATATTTAAAAAACTGTAGATAAAATATTTATTAATATTTAAGCCCACAAAATAAATTCATTACTTATTATATAACAAAACGAGAAAATTTTAGATTTTTTTTTCCCAAACGATACAAAAATGACTAACATCCAATCAATAAACAGATATTAATTTTCGAAGATATTAAAAAAGAAAATATTATTATATGACCTTAGGGGGTTGAGATTGAAGGGTAAAAGCACATTTAGTTGGTTATTATTATTTTAATTTTGTTGTGAATGCGCCATGGTCAATGTCTAGACTTTATACTTAAACGCCTTGATGGGGGAAAAAATACATACAAGAAAGAAAGGAGAATAAAATAAAGGAAGTAATTCTGTTAAAATGTCAGAAGATCAAAAATAAACAATAATTAATTTTACAAAGAAGAAAAATTTTACAGATTTTATAGTCGACTATCGGTGAATGGGGGGGGGGATGGTGGTGGCTATTCCATTGGAGATAAAATATTGTGACTGAATCACAATAGAAAATTATATAATATTTTATATAATCCGTTTTGATGTACTCCGATGTTGAACGAACGGAAAAACACTGAAAGTCATTCGAACACGAGTTACTTTTGTTCGAAAAATATTTATTAATATAATGATGATACAGGAGGAAGTGCAAAAAAGTTCGTTTGTTTTGAACTACATGGTTACGAACAACGATATATTATTATTGGACATCTGTTAATTTGTGGACTATTGTAAATGTTCTTTTTTTTTCAGTATATTTGAAATAATCATATTTTTTTTTTACAAAAAAACACGTTCGAGAAAATATGTCGTCCGGTAAAATCTAAAACAAAGGGTTTCGGAAAATCGTTGTCAAGCAATTTTCACAGAAATTGGAACGCGTTATAATAACAGTGAAAGACTACAATTTTTTAGAGAAAAATAAATAAATAAAATGCTGTCAGTTCAGGTTAATCTTAATGGATAATAATATAGTGTATAAATAGGTAGTACACAAAGGGCTAAGCCTAAAAATTTGTTTTTTTTTTTTTATTCTAATATTATTTATTCTCAATACGACAGTGTATAGGTACATAAATTGTGTAGATTATAAAACAAACTATAAATCTTTTTATTTACCAATAAGACTGCTAGTTTTTTTTTCAAACCTGCAGTATGTGGTGTTTTTTAAAATATAAAAATAATAGTTTCTAGGTATTCACCGTTGTCGTGTGGTATGATGTCTGGATTTTTTTCGAGCCCGTCGTCGACGGTGTCTGCTCGTTGATGATGGCGATCTCCGCTATTTCCTCCGCCTGTACCTCCGTCGATCCCTCCTCCAGTGCCGCCGCCATCGACTCCGCCACCATCGCCGGCTCCAGCTGCCGTTCCTGTTCCGGTTCCGCCAACTCCGTCGATGGCCGTTTTAGACTCGTCGTTTGACCGTTCGCGGCGACGACGTCTAGTCCGCTTCCGCTGCACAGCCACGGCCACGGCTACGATACACGCGACCGATACGACGGACGCGACGCAACCGATGGCGATCACGGCTAACATTGGCGAAAATCGAAATCCCGTAGGTGTCACCGCTACAGAAACAGGACAAAAATATTAATCATAAGTTATAACTTATAATAATAATAATATTAATAATATATATATATTATGATTTTGTCACAACTGTTAAAGGTCTAAATCATCGAACGCACAGATTTTTCGGATATGCGGATATGTGCGCGAGTAATTCAATTTGCCGTTATACAAATTTGCTGCAAGACGGGTGGATAATATTATCTGGTTGGGGGATCGTTTGGTCCTTAACGATTATTAACCGTTATTGTGGCTTCTGGCTAATGCAAGACGAACCAAATGATTAACAATTTTTTTATGTTAGTACCTATTTAATATATTTTATACATTGTGATTTTGGTTTTTATTATGGTGTTATTGATATGGTCATATTAAACTCGGGTAGCATTATTTTAAACTACTGAACGTTATATTATATAGTGAGTAGTTTCACATTTGAATCTAAATAATAATAAAAATATAATTCTAAAATCTAAATACTACAGTTAAATGTTCTCTAACGAACACCTGTGAATAGTAGAAAAGCTCAAAGTGAACGTCTTTTTTTTTGGAAACAAATTGTTACAAACTGAATTCTTCGAACAGTGGTTTTAATTTCAGCGAGAGTACTAAACTATATGGATTTAATATAATTTATATGAATATTACTTTACTCGAAATTCGATAATTGAATAATACCTATATGCCTGTTCGAATCAGCACTGTTTTTACTTATCGCTACTACCATTATTATATTATTGTCAATGTGTTCTCGGCGAACGTCGTTAATCTCGCGTATGCAGTAGGTATATAAGGTATATTGTTCTTTTAAGTAAACATCGCCGTCCCGAGGGGGTTTTATATTATTATTATTAAAAAACTACGTCGTCGGTGGGTAGTTTATGAATTATGTCATTCGCTCGCGTCGTGGGGCGGCAATCGATTTGTTGCAACCGACAAAAAAATCATCTAATGCGCATTAGACGGAAAAATTCAATAAAAGGTCGGTCCGATACGTGTTCACGTGGCCGAGCGCAACCGAGTAACCACTATACGCTACGAGCGTGTGGGTATTACATTTTATTACCACCGACTACAAGAAAATTCCGCATTAGGTTAATCTAATCACACGATTGGATAATACGTTATCGGCGTTCGTCGAGAACTTGTTGTTGCCCGTCTCGACGTGCACGGCGCGTCACTATTTCATTTTTGATCATCACTTTCCTGGCCCCGCAAAACTCGGACGTAATTGAGTGTAAGTAGAGGTGCTCTTCCCCGCCATTGTTAGAGCAGCTCCCCGAAGCCAAAGCCAGCCGGCTACGTGATCGGAATACACTCACACACATGCACACACACACACACACACACACATTGCACACTCTACAAGCGTACACACATGAGTGCTGCAGGTTCTATCGTATGTATTCTTTTAAGTAATGACTATCGGCCCGGAATAAATTTCAATTGAGAACGCTATTTGTGAAGCAATAGGCAAGCTTATTCGATTTTCTCGAACTCTTTGTACGTTCCGCAGGTATTATAACTGAGCGAGCCGTAATACGGACGACGCCGCCGCTGCCGAGGCTGCGACGTATAGAATTCACAAACGATAAAAATTATATTTATAGACACTGCAGGCCTGCAGACGCCGATGAAAGTCATTGTTATTGGCGTTATAATAGCTCTCGCGTTTTGTGTAAAGGCCGTCGGTCACACATTTCACCTCGATCATCGAGGTGTGCAGTACAACACAATATCACAACCCCGAATACTTTATATTGTACAGAATAAATTCGCGTGTGAAATTAAAATGATGCACTTCGTTTAACTACTATGACTATACATGGTATTAAGTAAATACACTGTCGGTTTTTCAAATCGAACGAGACTACGGTAATTTTGATTTTAGGAAAATCTGGATCTTACCGAACGAATACGATGTGTGACAAACGAAAACGTTTTGATTTATTTTCGCCTATAGCATTATAGCAAACATCGTAGTACCACCTCTTACGACGTGTACCCAAATTGCCTATTTAAAGCTCCATACGATATATCATAATTATTATTTCATTTGAATGATTTATATACCTACGTAGTTATTCATAACATAATATAGCATACAATTGTAAACAGTGGCGTGCTCAGGAATTTTGAATGAGGGGGGGGGGTTCAACTTTTTTAAATATAATATTTTAATCAATGAATATTTATAACAAATCGTTATGTATTAAAATGTAAAACCTATAAGTAACAATTATAAAATAAAGTCTAGTTGCGTGGTTTTTTTGCAAGTTCGTCAAGGAATTCTTCAGCTGAAAGTGTTATATCAGTGTGAGCAGACAACATTAATATTATAATTATAATACTTTGGTAGTCGGGGAAATATTCCGCGCCGACTGCACCGTTACTTTATAATTTTGTAAACCACGAGGTCGAGTAAAATAGAAAAATGGTTGGTACAAAACACGTATGTAGGTTATTTCGTGAGACCTGAGATGTTGTCGAGATGACGGGTGACAAGAAGAAGGTTAGGGCACGAAGTCAGTGACGGCTCCGGCCGATATTAATAAAATATTATACAAAAACAAGGCATAGAATATAAAATGTATATGTTGTACAATCACGACGGGTAACATAGAAAACAGGAACATTGGTTGCGGTAACATGATAAATTGGTAATAAAATGATGCAAAATGATACCTAAATTATTATTATTATGTCTGATAAGGAGAAAATGATACTTAATCAATTTTTGAAAAAAAAAAAACTCTAAAACTGAAAAATACAATAATTATAACTACTTATATGTAAATCGTCAATACATATTATATATTTGTCAAGTTCCAGGGTGGGTTTAACCCCTACCCCCCCCCCCGTGAGCACACCTCTGATTGTAGATCCAGGGGCGTTATTTTGAATTAGAACACTATATAGTTTGCAAAAGAAATTCACTTAATTTATAATTTAATGGTATTAAGACGCCGTCGCGAGTCGTCACTTTTAAAATAATTGTTTAAGCTTAAAGCTTTAATAATGTTTTTCTGGATATTTTGACGCGCCTATAACATCGTCATATGATTCGTAAATAAAACAATCAATTTGCAAACTGATTTTACGCATAATTGTATGAGCTTCCACGTGAACTCGGCAGACTAATGCAACAGCATTATCACAGTGTATATACAGTTAACCGATGTTATGGAATAGTTGATAGGATTGTAATTGAAAAAATATTGAAATGTGATGTAATTAAGATTGCAAGTAGGTAAGCAATATTTCATTACTAAATTCTAATTTATTATTCCAGTTCTAGATAGCCGTGTACTCATATAAAGTACTTTACATAAAATAAGCATTACACAAATGTGCAATATTAATTATTAATAATAATTATATAGTAATAGAGCTTTATTGGCCATAAACTCGTAAATTATGTGTTACAATTTGTATATAGCTTACAGAGTGCACGTAATTGTAACAAAGTTAAAGTAAAGGAAATATCTTGAAAGTATTATAATGTATTCAACTTGAAAAGTATAAAGCGACGAGTAATATTATGTAAAATATGCATTGTAAATTGTAAGTTTTGTTAAGTATAAATAGTTTTCAACTTCAAAATTATGAAGTTTATGTAATATCTGTAAACGGAGTTTTATAATTGTAGTAAGTACGATCGTATACGAGGAAGGGGGTACGGGGTAAACATGGAGTGGTTCGTATAATGGAAAAAACTATAATAGCAAATTAGAATATATGTTTATCCGATATAGATTGGATATAATATTTGAAAACATCAGATAATGAAATAAATTATAAGGTATAGGTAGAATAGGTAGATGGTATCTTTGAGAAAAGCCAAATAGGTATAATTGTCAGTTAATGTCAGATTGTTCCAGACGCTCTACATAATTGTACGAAACTATAGTTATGCTACGGCTAAATCTGTAGGAGTGCTTATAAAACCCATAAAATGATGTGCATTGAAGTTTACTTTACTATGGCACTTTACTTTTAGCTTTAGCACTTTACTCGAGTTCGTGCTTTCCATCGCTTTGGAAGCTTATCGAAACCATTCGAAAAGAATAAAGTTTGAACCACGGTATAAAAATCCATCAACGTTGCTCCTATCTAACTCTCGATAGAGAAAGAGGGAGTGTGAGAGAGAGAGAGCGGCTATAAACGAATACGAAAATGGGAGAAAAACGGATTATTCGTGCGGTAACGCTTTCATAATTTATTCTCGAATGGGGGTTATCAATTTAAATGGGAGCACGTATATAATGCAATAACGCGTATCAGCGATATTATACGATATATATATATACATATATTTTTTCCGTTTTCGTTGTTTTGATACGCGATCCAAAACGTAATAACGCTTATTACCTCGGCTTTGCTGACGGCTGTGGTTAAAACTAATAATAGGAATTCTAATCACTTATACCATATAGAGATAACAAACTAGATTGGTAAGCACCGAACGAATAAATCTAATGAAACCATCTTTATAGCAATTGGAATATTAGCAATTATACGATTGTCGGATTGTGTATATTAATCAATAATATAATTTAAAATTTAAAAATTATGTATACAAATATTGTTTGCAGGTGGTAAAGGCGATTGCGCAGAATTCACATATTGTTCAATGCGACGATACCTATAATGTCCACAAAATTGGTGGATTTGGACTTTCTGGTTTATTTATACTTGATATATCGGTAGGTTATAGGATTACGCGAGCCTTTGACGGAGCTGATAATAATAATAATTATTCCTAAATAATATATGTTTGCATTCATATAACGTACCCGTTCGTTTTTCGGCTGACTTGAGGGTGTAGGCGTGAAGCTGAACGGGGTCGGACGGTCCGCGGCTGTTGTACGCGTAAACGCTGATGTCGAATCCAAGACCGGACGGCAAATTGCCGACGGTGAATGCGGGTTGGTCGGCGGTCACGTTGCCAGCCAGCGACTGTCCATGACGGTCGTACACCTCCATGACGAACCTCTGACTGAGGCCGCCGTCGAAACCGGGCTGGCACCGGACCACCAGCGAAGCCGACGTCTGGTTTACCACAGAACAGTTTTCCAAGCTGTCCGGACGGCCTGTATAAAAATTTAAAAAAATGTATCATACTTATCATGGTAGTCGTTTTATTAAACAGTCATATTTTAAGTATAGACGATATTATTACTTTTGCGCTCATTTCGACCGACAAACCGAGCTCTTAGCTGAGAAATGTCACGCGTCAAACGACTTTCCATCGTTTAGCTGGTAATTAATTAGTAGTTATAAGTATTTTAGGAATAGATAGACGAAATACGTTGCAAAATGCCGGTACACTGCACTGCTTCCCAGGAACATTAATTGCTTATAATATTAACCTACTATTGTTCGAATTCAATTTGTTACCTCATCGAAAAATACTCTGTCCAATATAATTCTGCTTCTGCAGAAAATGAAATTGAAAATGTATGTTGTCATTCAGTGAGGTAACAAAACGATAAAAATAATGATATCTGTTATACTGTTTTAAGTTAGGTATGTAAATCAAGCATTTTCGAAAACGTCAGTAGTTTTCTAACAATGAATTTCTTTTGATTAAAGACAAAATAATATTCAGGAGTATATAATTTAAAACAATCGATAAGGTGACTATGATTGATAAGTGTCTTTAAAAATACTATTAGGTTAAAAACTCAGAATGTCAATTATTTCAAATCAGAAAATATGGTTTATTCAATCTTATTTATAGCGGTTTACGTCTATCACAATAAATTACAGAAATTATTTATTATAAGTCAACATATCAAATCAAATTATGATAATTTATTTTCAAATATTATATAATTTTACATACGAGTCGAGGACAGCATTTTATACTAATATAATAAGCGAGATATTTTTTTTCTATCTATTAAATGACAAAAAATGGCGGCAACAAATGAGCTTTTTTTGTAATCACTTTTTTTTTATCCGTTCAGTTGTTTGTTTGACTTTTAATTTTATTTATTATACTATTTCATCGAATTGGGCCGTAAACATTTTCAGTGGTATCATTACACGGGAAGCGATCCACAAACTTCAATAAAGCGTAATGATTAGTACCTAAGTTAAACGTTTCACTTGCCATAGGGGTTTGGCAACCCGATTGATATATAAACGAAATTGAAGTGGAGGTTTGGTAGGACATTACGCGGTAAAAGCTAAACACAGTTCCCATTCACCCGGTACTATACTTTTAATTGTCAAATATTAATTGGGAAACGATGTTATAGTATAATAAATTAACATGAGAGTTGACTTGTTCTTCTTATATTCGGGGCAGTTTAACGGTGTTTTATATATTTTCGTTTTATGATTGCCCGAAATTAAATGTCTTAAATTTTTTACAGCAACCGAAACCCCGTTACTAAGTCCCAAACTTTTAATTTGATTATAAATCTAAAGATCGTGAAATGGTTTTAGCCAGTAGCGCTATGCGTGTACACTGCTCGTATAATCGTATATATATATATATATAGACGAATTTATACAGAGCAACTGTTATATATGTTGAATTAAGCCGCGAAAGTAACTACTTACTACTGTATAATATATATATATATATATACATATAAAAGGATATTTATAGATACTTTTAAAGAATAGGTTGTTCGATGAATAATTTAGAGGCTCGTTGCTCCGCCTGTATTTTTACGCACGCGTCGGCCATTAACGCTCAAACTGCAGAGCACGATGGCGACGACGATGGTAATAGTTATAATATAGAAAAACTTCTCAAGTTCAAAGCTCGAGATAACTGCTTTTGGGCTAACCTCGAGAGCATTGTGGACACGTATTATTCTATATAATGCACCGATAATTTCGGTCTTCGGTCGCCCGGCTCTAAACTTGTGTATTTACTAAACTGCGAGACGGTTGTCGAACCGTGGCAACGGGAGTTGCGTGGTTCATTTCCGTATAATAAGTGCAAATTTTTTTCATCCGAAATCTCACGGGAAATTCGGTTTTTATTTGTCTACCTCCCTCTCACAACCGTTTATCGTCCACTCAGGGTCTCGCTGCCGCTTTTCGTTGTCGTTGCCACGCAGCCCACGGGTTCCGCTAAAAGGAACAAACTCGGTGGCGCATAACGTTATGCCAAAAGTTAAACGCCAAGTTCGGTGAGTGGCGCTCACAAAAGGTCTGGGTTGTTCTGGTTTTGTTCACGAGTCCCGGATGTCGATCGCCGGGTTCCCCGGAAATGCCATTATGTAATATTATTATTGTGAAAACTTCCACTTGGTCTACGCGATGTGGTTTCTATTACACACTTCCGCAAAGGCAATGCTGAAAAGTTTGTCCGCGCCCGGAGAAGAATAGTCGTGAAGAGCACGTCACGTCATTTCTGGAGTAGTTAGGTTATAAACTTTTTAAACACTATATTTAGGTGTGCAGCGATAGCGCGAGTGACGGTTAAATACGACTCGACATGAGTGTTGATGGTGATAATATTGGTTGATAGGGTGGTGGGAAGGGTATGAGAACTGCGATTCTAGTACGTTTTCTGGTACGCAATCATGGAAAGCTTTCAGTGAGTTTTTTTTAATATAAGTGAACCTGAATATCTTTGAAGATATAAGATATAATATGACCGGTACAAAATTCCAAAAACTATTTCATAAAATGACACCTTGATTATTAATAAATTATTTTTTTACACCATAATTTATACTCTGGTTATCGTTGTGGAAACTGATCAGAAATCTTATCCGAGCAAACAAAAAGGCTACGGAAGAGTCGGGCCATGGATAAACTTGTTGTACCAAAAAATTCGTTATAATCAATACGATGTTTAGCGATAGAACAAAATATTACATTTAATCGCTGTAAACAATGTCGGGATAGTAGAAAATAGAAAAATATTTCCAATTAACTAAATATGGCCACCGAAAACTGTAAAAACTTCCAACTAAAATAAATGAATATACATATAATATAAAAGCATATTTTAGGTTGTGTGTATTTTTAAATATTAGAGTAGCTAAAGGTACTTGGATTATTGTCAGCGTATATTTTAAATAATTTAAATTGTGTATTTTTCACGCCGAAACCATTTACAATAGAATTAATTTTTGTTACGCGATGGATTGTTATTGACGCACGATACGAGTATTATTATTACAATTATATTTGTATGAATAGTTTGTGATATATTAGGTCGTTATACCGTTAATGTGTGTATTCTTTTTGATTTATTTTCCACGCGACACGCATGTTTAAAGTTTTAACATTTATAACAAATATTTTTAAGCTGAAAATTTCGAAATATATCATGTTACGCATTGCATACAGTATAACCTTATAGTATGTATGTATGTATCTATGTACATTGTATAGAATATATATTATATATGTATATACATATACATACACACATAAATATATAAAAAAAACTCCGTCATTACGTATTTATTAAAAGTTTCAGCTTAATTTAAAAACTTTAACGATTTCTATGGGAATGAAAAGACCTCCAAACGGGATATAGTGACGTTAATATAAATTACATATACCTATATAAGAATCAAAGAGCCTCACACAGAGTTATGTTTGAGTGAAGAGTGAAAACAGAAAATATAACTCATGTCCGTGCATTATACACAATAATCGTTGCCGAATTGTGGTCGATGGCTTAGGATTTTCGCAGTGGAGTAAAAGCCTAAATTTTGAAGGATTAACTACAATCATTTTAGCGATTTCAATTGGCATAGTGCTGCAGTATCGATATTTTGATAGATATAATATGATATCAGCGACGCATATTAATATTATTATATTTCACGTCACCGTAACTTAATATTAAAGAGAAACACTTACCGGCTGCTATCACCTGGTACACGCACGGCACAGTTTGTTTGCCGAATTCGTTGCTCGCCCAACACATGAGTGTTCCGTAATCCAGTGGCGTCAGTGGCGTGTACGCAGCGGTGCTCCGCGGCCCTTCCTCCGTGTAACGGTCACGATCCAATTCGACAGTTTCCCGAGAGTTGTTGAAACGCCACGTGTAATGGACGTTGTCCGACGGGTTAGCTTCCACCTCGCACAGCACTTTGGCAGCTTCGCGTCTGCCCACCCCTTGCACCGTCTCCTGCCCGGGTCGACATACTGGAGCGACTGAAATATTAATAAAACATGAATACAGTGATATTATTATTTTACTTTATTTACGCACATACACACATTATTTAAGTTTACGGTTTTAAACTATGGCATATTGTTATTATGATAGGCTTTCTAGGGACACATCAAAATACCTTGTAATATACATAGATATTTGATGTCGCTTAAAATGAAAAGAATAAGTGTGGACGATTTGGTCGCTTTATTTAATTAAGGTTAAAAAAATTAAAAAATAATATATCTTAAAAATATTAAAATTATAATTCAATTTCCAACTACCATAGTTATAATATTGTTGTTAAAAACATTCGAATAAATTTAAAAAGTCTACAAATCTACTAAGTATACAAATCGTATGATTGAACACGAATCTATATTTTACGACTGATAATGTTTGTTATCAGTATTTGAATGTTGAGAAAAGTATAATTTAAATATGTATTTTATGTAATTAAATGAAAACGATTTGATTGTGTAGTATAATAAATAATATTGTCGAGTAGTACAGGGACGAAGACACATTGTCGCAATGTCGCCACATTAGTGAAAACAGTAACAACTGCAATGACATCGATGACGGTGACAAACGAACCGAGTTGGGTTAATGTCTGTTTATTAATCGCCGGGTCCATCTGTTTTCTCCCATTTTTCTGAAACTTCACAGAAGTGCACCCAAAATTGTAATTATCGAAACAACGAACACCCGTGTAGGAGTTCGCGGCGTAGCTCACTGACGTTGGATGAAAAGGGTAAAGTACGGTTCGAATTGAAAGATGTTCAATGACCGAAAAAAACACTGAATTATATTATAACTACGAATATATTATAATTTTATACTACGGCCATAGTATATTATTATTCTTTTAAACTACTAAGTTAAAAACATCTCGATCGTCATATTTCCAACTATGAACAAAGTAATATGGTCTAAAAAATAATATTGTTGTAATTATATAATTTTGAAATGTTAAAATTAAACTATGTATAGCTGATTTAAATAATATATAATATATATATATATTTAATATATTTTTCAACAAAAAAAACTTACTCACTTTTGGAAAAAGTTTCCTAAAATAAACACTTAATTTCTTATCTTAAACAAGATAATTATTTTAGAGCCGAACTCTTCCTCTTCCTACGAAATTCGCCCTGAATGTTCTATTTACACAACCGAAACATTAGCCATATATAAAGCATCACAAAATATAATCATAAATAAAGAAACGTCGCACAATAAATATTTAATTCTAAGTGACTCTCTCAGCAGATTAACTGGCATAAATAACCTTACAAATCCATCAAATATATCTAAACTTATCCACGAAAAAACCTACAAAGTAAGTCAAAAAGGAATAGAAATACCCTTTTTATGGATACTTAGACACTGTGGAATTGATGGCAATAAATTGGCAGTTCAAGAAGCCTCATCTACCGACACTCATATTCTAAATTTTAGTATCTATACAAATTAAAAAAAACTTATACAGGTGATTTTATTTCATAAATGGCAAAATCACTGGACAAAACAAAACACCAAATTAAATGCAATAAAAAAATAATATCCAAGTATGGAGAAACCCCGGCTTAAATAGGAAAGGCGAAACTATTATAAATCGTCTTCGAATTGGGCATACCTTAGAAACACACAACCACCTCATGGCTAGAAAAGACCATCCAATATGCGAAACATGCGAAGTGGAATTCACTGTCAAACATATAATCATTAATTGTTCCAAGTACGCAAATTCAAGATCCAAACACTGTATTCCATATCAACTTAGTGGGGCTCTACAACCGGACCTTTAATTAGTAATAAGTCAACTTCTTGAAACCAAACTGTACAACCTAATTTAAGAATTTTTATATAAAATTTAAAATAATACAAATGTAAAAAAAATAATGTGCTACTATAATTAATGGCCTTGTAGCCGATGTTTCTTTTTGTTCAATAAAAAATAATAATAATAATAATAATAATAATAAATTTTGTATTCCATTATTTAATATGATTCTTTGAGCATTGTTTTATTTCTGCCAAAATTATTTCTTTAACTAGATAGTTTATTCACCAAATCAATAATATTATTGCTATGAGATATGAGAATACCTAAAAATTGTCAAATTTACTCAGGTCGGTTTTCATACATTTGTTTTGGTTATTAAAAAATCGACTCATTTGTTAACGAGGCAATCATTCATCTTAATTCACTACCATATCTTATCTAGATTAAATAATTAAAATAAATTTGGCACTGCCAATTTTTATGGGAAGTATATTGAGAAGAAATTCCAACGACTAAGGAATTAAAACAATTAAAAAAAATATATAAATAAATGAGGTATTCTATGATAGATATTTTTAATGAAAAATGCAATTCAGACATCTTTATGATACATGCAAGGCTCGGGAACAATAACCCCATCTTATACATCTAATAAAACACGATTGTTGTCTTACTGCAACCAATGTGACGAATATTGTACAATTAAATTCATGATCGTCTTAAAGAGTCTGCAATTTGGAACACAGAGACACTTATACTAAAGTACTCATTAACAACAATGGTAGAAGAGAATTCTGAGAACAAAATGGCCACTTCATGCATATCTTTTTCAATAGGTATCATTGTTGTCGATACTAAAATATAATATTAATAACATTTATTATGCATTAAACTATTAAATAAAAAAATATACCTTTTGTAAAGTTACCTTAAATGTTGAGTTAAGTATATAATTAATGTAAATGTGCAGGTTAATGATTTAGTTGTTGACGCATTATCTTAGTAAAAAAAAAAAAAAAAACTAAATCCGGATTTAAATCCACGCGCATTGAAAATAATTTTGAGAATTTGTTGTATGTACCTACGTATAGGAGTGAAATATTTCAACAATAGACACTTGAACATATTTTGATTTAATAAATATTTTAAATACCCATATACGGCAGTAAATACCTGTACTTGAATACTTTTATCGTTTACGAGTATTATAATGATATATCAGTATATTATTTCGACTCGCTATCCACAGCAAAACGTATGCTAAAACCGCGACCTCTTTGCGTGTAATATGACAACACACTCAAACGATTGGAATCAAAAGAATATAAGCTTTAAAACATTAAGCCTGATTCACGTGAACTAATGATCGTTGGGTTTTATTGACTATAGTGAGTAATACGTATTAAATTTTTTTATAACCATGTAGAAAACGTTTTTTTGTCGGAGTGGAGGGATGGGGTCCGAGATGCGACCTCGTGAACAATGTACCACCGATTATTAGATTTTATTATAATATTTCAATGCACTGTGAACAAACCGTAATACTAAAATTGGTGAAATAAATTGAAAAAAAAAATTATATAGACCAGTCGAACTGTTATGATTTCAGAGATATCTATGATCAGCGGTAACTTAAAATGTCACTGTAGTTAAATAGATTTTTTTAAACCGTCGTTTTTTTTTTTTAAGTTAGACATTGACTTTTTATTAAGTATTATTCACCCTTTAAAAACTTTGTACGAGAAAACTTTAGAATGAGCAATCGAATTAGGTTATAAAACGATCGTAAAACGAACAGAGAACTTAACGGTTGAGCTCTTTTTGTGCTCCACGCGTTTTCGAGAAAACACATTACATTACATTATTTTCGTCGGGACAAAATCGGTACGGATCGTAAAGTGTGAGCTGAGAGGTAAAAAATAAAAATAGTATATAAATACGAACATAATATTATATATATATATATATTTTTTGTTTTGTTTTAATGAATAATACTACTCGCCGCGGGAAAGTCCGTTAACGAAATATTAACAACTAATGTACTTTTTATCCGAGCTCTTTTTATCGCGTAGCCTGTGTGCGGACACCGAACAGATGTTTGCTTGTATCCGACAAAGGATTAAGTCGGAAAAAAAGTTTTTTTGATATTATTTATGCGCTTTAGTATTTTAGAAACATCTACATCATTAGTCATCGCCTCATGAAAATGTCGAGTTTAATGTAAAATATAATAACACCATTATCTATGTAAATACACGCGTATATCAATTATAGTCGTGTGTCTTATTTTTACGTCTCTATACAATACTATAAATCGTTAAGTTTGGTGATTATTTTTTAAATAAACTGTGTTTAGTTCATCACTAGTAAAATAATATTGTTTGTCAATACGTCTGTAATTTATGGAACTTGATGAAATCGAATCTCTAAAAACAATTTATTGATCTTAATGTGCTGAAATGAAATTAACATTTTTAATTTTATAAACTTTAGGTTTTCCAGTATATCAAAGTTAAAAATTGAAAAAAATTATTTTTATATAGGTAGTAAACTTATAGTAGAGATCGTTATTCGTAATTCTTTGGGAAGCAATGTTTTTAAAATAAACTGTGAAGATATTTAAAGGTTGTTTCGAACATTGTCCAAGTACCTACACTTTCTACCTTAATTTCTTACCTTTAAGTAATAATGCAGACTACTAAAAAGTTTTTTTATTCAAGTCGATTAGAAAGACATTTAAATATTTTGAAATAGTTTAAGAGTATACCTAATTAAATTATGTAACTTCGATAGTTGAAAATAGAAAGAAAAAAGTGTTTACACCAGAGTTAAAGGAGCTAAGCAGTAAGATAAAATATTTTAGAATTATGTACTTATTTTTTAAATAATTTTCAAATATTCTTAAACTGATTTGCAGAATGTAAGTACCTCTAGAAGTCACTAATTGCATAATACTAGAAGGACGGCGTGAAGTTGGCCTCCAATCTTATAATTTTTTATTTTTATTTTAGACTGGAAAATTGTTTTCGAATTCAGAAACCGATTTACGATTATTTACAAAATGAGTACATCGTTTTCAAATAAACTAGTCTTTGGTCGGGAATGGGGGTGGTTGTGTAACTTCACTTACTTTCGCCCGTTGGGACATTCGAGAAATACAACGGAAATGCGGTTGAACGCACATGGAAGCTAAAGTTGTACGGCTAAAGTACGATTAAAGACGTTTGTTTATAATACTTCTCTAAAACACTAGTAAATATAAAAACAATAATGGTAATGATTGACAGTGGTGATGGAAATGAGATTAGACGAGTTGCTTGACTTTTATTTGGTCAGATATTATATGCACTATTGAGACGCGTTTTGACGGGAACACGGCACCACATGCCGTTTTATACGAGCATGATGTACGATAATGAATCTTTGATTACCGCACACGGTGTGTGATTTTCTTTGGACAATACCTTAACTGCTGTTTTATAAATTATCGAGTAAACCCTAACTATTAAATACTCATTAATATGATACAGCTGTTGTCTGATTTAAGTAGGTCTTAATTTGGATATATTATTAATAATTCGAGTTCTTATATGTAATATTCTCCTGACTTTACGCAAATAAAGTGACGTCGAAAAATTGATTAATTTTATATGAATATTTTAGTTGAATCAATGGCACTAGAGTCGTATGTTTTGAGCGGTATCACGTACGTTTTAAATGTTAATCAAAATTCAAAATTCGTATTTATCGAAATACAGTTTTAAAATTATAATTTTTTAAAACGGTTATACGAAGTACTGTGACTTAAAATGTAAAAAAAAAATAACATAAAATACTTTTCAGTTCAGTGTTCAGTTTATTATAATGTATTTCAATCGCTATGGTAAGGTTACAGTAATATAATATTATGAAACATTTTTTCATACTCACATTTAATATCCAGCGGAACTGAATTGCTTTCTCCATCACCCTCCTGATTGCTACCGACGCACGTGTAAATGCCAGCCCGGCTACGGGACACCTTTTGCAAGACCAGACTCTGATTGCTGACTATCGTGCCAGAGGCTGGGTTATTGTTGAGCAGCTTTCCCTATGTGTATTGGAATATGATAAGTATGATTATGACATTCCATATATATACGTTTCATTAAAGAATTTGATTTTCTACAAATCAGTATTCAGTATTAAGACGTGATGCGTCCGAACATATATAAATACAGTGAAATTTCTGATCATTGATTAATTTAATTGACCGTTTATTGGAATCAAAAAAAGAAAAAAACAGTTAAGTAAACACCATGTTAATATGTTTGTAGTATAAAAATGAACCTATTATTTTAACCACTATACGTACTGGACAATTAAATTACTTTTATAGATTTTATACTTTTTAAAATGTAATTTAATTGAAATACCTAAGTGTTGATCATAAAAATTGTGATATAACTTATTAATATTATTATGTTCTATGTCAAACGAATTTAACTCCAAAATCGTTCATATTATTGCAGGTATCACACTGTTTAATTTCAGCAAGCAATTAAAACTATGCTCGTTTTACTTAAAAATAATTATATTGTTTTCATGCCGATTTAAGCTATGCGATTTATGCTAAGTTTGAATCAACTGTTGATAGTATTTTTTCTCTGTACTATATTTTTGTTCTATTTATAATAATATGAGTTTATGTTCATACATTTTGTTAATATTTTATAGTTTGACACTGTAGTTAAATATAGTATTGCATTATATGTTTTAAGTACTCGATCTAATGGAATCAACTGAACTATACCAATGCAATCACATTTAGCGAAATTTACCGTATAGTTTTTTCGTGGTATTAATAACAAGAGAGAATATAACTTTAATATCATCGTTCGGCGGAATAAAATGTCAAAACTATCATGATTGCTGTGATTTGTTTATTTAGCAACGATATTTAACTATGGACATGTAAACATATTTGTATTATTATTTTAATATGTACTTAGATAGTTTAAATTCTAAGTATTCATATCGTTGATACATAACTCTGGCATATGTGACGAATATAGAGATCAATGGCGATTCAATATTTAATCATAGTTGTAATGTTATACTTGTCTTTTGCAAAAATTATCGTTTGAAATTTTCGAAAAATTATGGAATTATTATACATTGAACACGATGACAAAAGCTTAATAATACGTTAAATAACATATTAATAAAAATCACTTTTTTAATATTAAAACAGATAACGTATTATATTGTTTATAATGTTTATAATATAATACTAATACTATATCTACTGAAACGCTACAACAAAATTCACTTACGTTGTGTCTCCATATCACTCTGTACACCCATGGATTGGATTTGATGTTACATTCAAAGTACACGTCCATGCCCTCCTGTATAGCGCTGCCGTTGATGTTGCTGCCAAGTTCAAGGTTGACAACTGGTACGTCTGTTGAGAAAACAAAAATCGTAAGACGGCGTTCCGAGTATGCAAAATTACAGCGTAAACGATCGCACGGCTATAATAGCGTTTTACGGTACCCCTTCCATATTATCTTTCCAAAGATAATATTATTCACCTACAACGTCGTTTCATGACAACGATAACATTTCATTATTTAAGATTATTTACAGTATTCTGTATTATATTTTTAAAGTTCATATTATTATAATATTCTATTATAGTTGATCCTGCTCGGCGTTAATGGTGATATATTAAAAAAATGCCAGTGGGTTTGCAATAATATCTTAAACTCTGTTAAATGTATACCACACATATTTTTAACACACTCATTTGTGTGATTCTGACCGAATATAAAATATCTTATAAACATAGGAAGTGTAAACACTTCTTTCTTTAAAATACAAAATTTAAAATATTGGTTTTGAGGTTGCAAATTTCCGGGCATTTGATTACTTATATCTTATATATATACCTATTCAATTTCTGAACCATGATTGTGATAGACTTGGCTTTGGATCGTTTACATACATAAACATGCACGCATTTGCCTTTTATTTTAATAACTAAAAATGTACAATCATGGCGTTCAGGGGGGTTAGTGCAATGAAGGGCTATGACACCTCCACAATAAACATCATAAACTACCTATAACTAATCATTTTTATCAGTAATCTGTATAGAAGTTTAGTGCTTATAAATAATATCACTACGGACTCTGATATAGAAAACATAATATGTATATGCATATTATACATTTGTTTTTAGTTGTTTAATAAAACTATTTATTTTGCATTTTACTGTTGGATACATGTTTTTCCCTTTGATTAGATCTAAGTAGGTATATAGTTAAAAGTACATTGTTTTGGACCAAATGAATACTACTCCCTCTCACCTCTTCAAAAAGATGAATCAAATTCGATACTGACAATTTATAATACTTGTACGAATTATTCACTATTATTTATTAATCTGCGTATTTTCAGTGTGTAACTTATATTTTTCTGTTCAATAACAAAATAAAGGTTTAATCGTTTTTAATGGAAAAATAAAAAAGGGCTTAAATAAATTAAGTGTATTATAGATAATATTTTTTTCTCATAAAATCTACTGACCGTGTAATGTATACACGGCGATAGCTTAGAAGCGAATCAGCCCATAGCTATAAAAGTTTGAATAATTGAAATAGTTTTCGTAATAGATAGTTTTTTTTTTCACAAAGTTCTAAATTTTTCTTTTTAATTTCAATATTTATATTCCACCCAAAATTCAATTTCGAGTGGGACGATAGCGCTATTAATGTTGTTTACTTCAAAGTTCACATTTTGAATCTGTAAATATATTTTCTTGTAACATTGGCCAATCTTCATTAAATAATTGCGTATATTTTTCTTTTATTTTGAAAAGCAGGCACTGTACATTCGGGAAGATAAAGTTCTCTCAATTTCGAAATATAAACATTTGCGTTTAAATAAACTAATGAAAAATGCTTAATTGTAATTCATAAAAATGTTTTTAAAACATTGTTTATCGTTAAATTGATTATTACTTTTGACGTTATGAGTTTATAGGATTTTTATGGAAATTTGCCCGAAATAAAATGTTAACGATGGAACTTCTTGAATTATGAAAATAATTTAAAATAGCTTATTGTTTTTTTTTAACACCTACAATAAATTAAAAACCTCGAAAAAGCTTATAAATGTTAATATAAATCGCAAATAAATTAATATCATAGTAGTATTCACTATTTTACGACAATTCGTATTGAGCAGATCGAGTTCGGTTTTCCAATATAGTCTTGAAACGTAGATTATTAAATATATCCACTTAAATATAAATAGTAAGTTGTTATTTTTAATACTCATTGAGATAGTATCTGAAACGCAAGCCGTAGATAATGATTTAAAATATTATGTGTTTGATTTATAATAGGTATTGTTATGTTTGAAATGTAGTCGTACAATAGATATAATGTGCTAGAGATATCATGCAACGGCAAAGTAAATGGAAAAGTCCGGGTCTGGTTAAAAATGCAATCGGAAGAGCGCATTTACAATAATATAATATGCTCGCTGCAGTTCGTTTATGTGGTACTCTATACTCGTTATTTCCGAGTTTACTCGTTGTTTTTATAAAATCGCAATGTAATATTCACTATCGTTTCTATTTCGATGTCAATGCGTATGGCGTCAGCGAATGACAATATGCGTTCCTTTTTCGAAAAAAAAAAAACATTAAATAACATAAGTGAACTTCTCTTCTGGCTATATAATATAATATAATATGATTACAAACAACACATTGAAAACAAAACGTTTTATTTTACAGCTACTATGATTTACATTATGTCAATGTCAGTATCCTTTTATTTATTTATCCGTTTATATTTTCCGCGTAATATTTTATTAGGTAGGTATATGATGCATTAATAAACCTACATTAAGCGTTATCAATTTGTTTTGTTCGCGTATAATATTCAACGAAAATTAAATTAAGATCTTTTGAGATAAAATATTACGCGTTCAACAAAACGCCACTAAACACTCGTCTTCGTGTTTTCGGATAAAATGTCTGCGTTTAAAATAACCATATACCTATTCGACGAAGTACGATTTATATTGTTGTTGCGCCCTACGTAACCAGCCGTAATATGCGCGTTGTAGGCCCCGCTGTCGAAAAAATAATTAGTTATGAAAATTGTTGACAGGTCGTCGCGGTATTATACGTACTTAGGGAATATTATGCGACATATTACTGATACGCGTTTTTAATTTATTCTCGCAGCCTTTATGAAGACGATGACGACGACGGAAAATAAACGACTCGACGACGTTCATAATATTATGTGTGTAATGTGCAGATACACGTCGGCACGTGAGGATTTAAAATATTCTCTCCGTACACGACAGACTACGGAACTATAAGCGGATATACATATTATAGTCAATAGGACACATGTTCGTTTCACTTTTCGTAATAAAAATATTATTTTCACGCGTACCGCATAGATGCGTGAGTGTCTGTGCGTGCATTATAAATGTATGCGCCTCGCCGAGCTACGTGACCGAGTTCTAAAACTACGAGTTGTTAATAAATACTTAAAACTCGGGTTGAAAATAACGTTTCTATACCGGAATGTTCGGTAAAGTTATTTATGCACCGACGTTATTTCTACAGGCGACATAATTACTATTTTCATCGGATATCGCGTCGTTCTTAAAGAGACAAATGAAGGTGTAGAATAGAAACCGTGTGCTATGCACATTTTCATGGTGCGATTCATCGGTGTGGCTTCTAATTTACTTTCGCTATTTTGTGTAATATCATTTAACGGGAACAGTACCATTTAGAGCATATGCGTATACAGTAATACTCTGATGATTTTCCCAGAACATTTCCCGAATTAGTCCAACAGAAATTATGGTTTCGACTACAATAAATAATAATATGTATATTATGAGTGATCTGGATCGTATCAAATCACAATAATATTCATACAGGTCGCATCAATAAGACCGTTCGGGATCACTAAAAATACGATATTAATCGATTTTAAAACCAGCCGAATATTTAGTATAATTATTTATTTATTTATCAACGAAGACTTCTGAATAATTTTTCATTAGTAATTGTTTCATCAAGTAAAACTGTGGCCAAATAATATATTGGTGATACACTTGATAACTGTCGTATAGTTTATTTGCCTACTTTACATTATATTAACTCTTATAACATGTCACATTCTATATTTGAAATATTATGTAAAATTATAAACACAAAATAATGTTTATTCTTGATAATGAAAATTTAATACGATTTAATTAATTCTAGTTTCACTCAATTCAAATGTAATACTTGTATATTATAAAAACTAAAGTGGAGAACAATATTATAGATTATATTGTGATATAAAAACTAATAAAAACGAT
>VUJU01002408.1:0-37773 GCA_009835225.1 Aphis craccivora
AACGATATCGTGGGCAAAAATAAAAGTTGAAAAAAGCATTGCTACAGAAAAAACCAGACAAAAAACATTACACGAGTTTTGGAATTTATAATTGTATTATAACCGACTTACTTTTTTTTTATTATATTACATATACATATTATTTTATTAACACCTATTTTATTTTATTAGTACCTACTAAATGTTTTTTAAAATTTTAATTTATCATTATTTTGAAATAATTAATTAATATACTTATTATTATAATTATTTACTAAAAATTAAAATTTATTGTAGCCTATGATATTTATTAATTTTTAATATTTTTATTTTTGACCGGGAAATGTTACAACTTTAATCGTGCAGTATATCGTAACTGTATAGTACGGAATTTTCCGTTATATTCAGTTATAAGGAAACCTGCCTAAAACGGAAATTTTTATTGGTCCCGTGCAATTCCGCATAAGACAGGTTTTACTGTATATCAATTCTGATATAAGATATTTGTTTTAGAAACTTTTAAATAAGTTAATTAAGTGTGGACGGTAACTGTAACTTTGGAATATTTGTGTTATTACAATGTTCAAATGTTAAAACATTCATAGATGACCAATTTTATTGTAATAACTAGACACTAGGTAACCTACCAACCAATTTTAATAAGACAATGGCTCACAATGATCAAAGTAAACATTTATTTTATTTATAACTATATAATATATACATATCACAATTCATAATAAATTTAAATACACAATAATTACTTATAACTATAAATTGTATAATACACATTTTAAAAAATAATAAGCTTTTTACTTATTATAACTTCATGTTATTCAATAACTAAAAAGCTTATCACAATACATAATAAAATTGAGAAATACGATGAGTTAATACTAGCAGTAGATGCTACATAAGGATGTGCGCCTCCGACGAATGGCCACCACTTGCCTAAAGTGGATATCATATTCGTACGGCTTTCGATATCTATGTCCAAATCTTCACTCTGACTGGATTCATTTTTTTTCACGTACACTGAGTCCGAATCCGTGTCTTCTGAATTTAGTATTGACACCAATTCTTTACCGTTATAGTTTCCGCATTTCGGAAAACCAGGAGGTGATGGTGGCATGTCCCAGTCTTCACCGATCTTGAACACAGTGGCCATGCCCACTTCAACATGGAATTCAATATGACAGTGAAATAACCAATAACCTATTATATAAAACCAATAGGTACTTATTATTAATTTGTTGAAGGTTTAAAAATATCATTCATGTTGCATTGTCGACTTACCAGGATTATCGGCTAAGAAACGTAATATTGTAAATCCACCATCTGGTACTGTCACTGTGTCTTTAAGAGGCGCAGTCCGCAGATTTCTTACAATGCGCCCGTCTCTGTCCATTTGTTCGATCTCTTCTACAGTAGTATGGTTTCCAACCCTTTCCATCGCGACTACTCGAAATGGATGTCCGTGCAAATGGAATGGATGATTTGCGTTGTACGTAACACCTTAAAATTAATAAGGAGATATATATGTATAGTCAATTATTTGAACTTAGGTATATGTTTCACCTTTTTTCCAATACCTATTTTTATTTACCTTTATCAATGAGAAATAGTTCAACGACTGACCCTAGAGGAACTCTTATAATATTTGTACATTCACAGAATTCGTTTGAGCAATCTTTCTTTATATGATCACAACTCATCCAAGGTTCTATCATTTCCCTTTGAGATAATAATGGAAATGATGGAAGTTTGAAAGACATTTTGTTAATTTGTGGTGTGTAAACACGTTCAGACTTATGCGATACTATAACATATTAATATAAAAATGTTTATTTATTAAACCGATTACACTTACAATCGTATTCCATTTAAATTAAATTATTATTACTAACCTTGTTTGAATCCATATAGCATAGGTTTATGGAAATGTGGATTATCTAAAGAATAAAAATCATAAGACATAAATAATGTTACATCTGGTTTTTTCTCTAAACGAAGGTCGTGTTTTGGAGGTGTTGCGTCTTCTAATTCTGATACAGTGGCAGTGTCCATTAATCCTGATCCTTTATTCAGTGCATTCAATTGCTGTAATTATTGTATTGTACATTAGTTAAATATTAAATATAATCATAAAACAAAAAAATATTGATATTATTTTTTAATTGTGCATAATATTTACAATTCCGGAATGAAGTGTATTGTCATATGTTGGTGTGCCCTCTGGTTCTTCGTCACTAGCTCCATCATAGTGCAAAATCGATACTTCAAAGGCCTTGGTGAACCTTTCATCGCAGTCCATTAATCCTCTAAATCGCATCCAATAATTCCCAACATTAGCTGTTGCTTCCACTACAAAATCCCAACGTTCACCAGCATAACTTACAAATGAATCGACTGTAAACATGTTTACATATACGTTATATTATCATCATTGTTATATAACTTCTATGGAATCTAATAATGTTACTATTTTTTTTTTTTTTTTTTTAAGTGTAACTAGATTATTATTCACCTACTACTGGTTGAACATTATATCCATCTGTTGCAATCATAGTAAACGTATGATTATCGATACTCATTGAAATTGGACAATTTAAGAATCCAGCATTAATCAGTCTAAACCTATATCGTTTACCCTAAACAATATAAAAACAATAAAACATTTAATATTGAAGTTAATTAAAATTGATTTTCATTTAAATAGGCATACAAGTAACAAAACACCTTTTCAATAATCGATTAAATTTAAATTATTACATATAATTTTAATTGATAAATACTACTCATACACTAATCTCCCTGTTTTTTACAGAATGAAAATTATAAACTAAGTGATTAAATATAAATAGAAAATTACATTTTCTTTAATGTTAAATAGGTAAATAACAAATTTATATTTAAACCTACATTTAATATTATTATATTATCACGCTTAGAAATGCATTTGTTATTTTTGTATTCAATATGAAAAGTTGAAGAGTATTCAACTCACTGAACCATGTATTGTAATAAACCAAGAAATCTACTTATTTGTATATTATTATAAATTTATAATTATAATAAGTAATAACTATAAACGCTGTTCACAGATCGCGCTATATATTATATACCTATACGCTGTGTTATTACACGTCTGTAAATACGATTTTACTCAGCTTTTTCAGCTTTTTGTTTTTGTGAAACACGGTAGGTAGGTACATATTTTAAATAACTCTGCTAATAACTCTCCTAATCCTAACCTACCACGTTTTGGTAAAATATAATTTCATAAAATAAGACCGATTTTGATTCAAAAAACAGGTAAAAAAGCAAAAAATTATCAAAAAGTCCAAAAAAGCACTAAAAATTAAAAAACCACAAAATATACAAAATAAAATTTTTAATTTGAGTTTAGCTTACTCTGCTATTTTTTAAGCATCTTATAAGAAATATGCAAATGCTATAAAATCCCAACCCTGATTATGAGTATATCAGTGACACAACCAATTATTATTAATTATTATTTTATCTATTGAGAATTTAGATTTCTTTTGAACTTGCAGTGCATTAGATAGATAACATTTTTGTAGAAAAGGATCCTATGTAATATTATACACGATTACGGACTAATTATGCATTAGGTACCAAAATCACCAATCACCCCTGGGGCCCTAGGGTTTTAAAACTCGTACTAGTGGCGCCGATAGGTTCAACCGTGACAAATGCACAAATGCCATACCTAATTTAATTTGTTGGGTCTAGACATCTTGAGCTTGAAATTGATAAAAACTAGGCTTCGAGAGAGGTGGCGCAGTGATGATTGTGTTCATATTTACCTGTTTTATATTGTACGGTAGGTTATTATATATTTTACTCACTCTGGTCACGTTGAACTGAGCCAGGGGTGTGCGGTAACCGCCGTCGAATACTTTGTAACGGCCGCGGCCGTTTACCAGAATGGTCTCGGGCTTATTGTCGCCCGAACCGTGGTAGTGGGCGAGGAACTTGCGGATGCCAAGCTCGTGCAGCCAGTCGGTAACCGTGATGACGTGCACGTCCACGTCGTACATGTCGCGGTGCACGTCCCGCGACTTCGGGGCCCGCACCACGAACGACCCGAACGCTCCGTCGCCCCGCTGACAGCCCGAGTGCGAGTGCCAGAAGTGCGTGCCCTCATTGTCGGCCAGGTACACGTACCGGAAGGAACTGTGCGGTGGAACCGGACACTGCGTCACGTACGGCACGCCGTCCATGTACGGTGAGTTGCGCTGGTGGTGCCCGTGCCAGTGGACGGACGTCGACTCTTCCATCATGGCGTTTTCCACGTCCACCATGACTGTGTCGCCCAAGCACACCTGCGGATCGCGACACACGCGTCGATTGTCAATATATATATATATATATTAATTAGGTAAGCTGTAGTACGCACGTATAACGTTGCGCGAGCATTAAGGACTTAAGGCGTATGACTATATTATTTTACAATATTTTTATATTATAATATATACACGCGATAAACCCTTATTTCGCAAATAACTCTAGAGTATATAGGAGAAGGAGAACAGATAAAGGAGTTGAGATTACGACAAATTCGAGATTTCAACGCGTTTGACAAAATAATATAACTCATGGTATATTTATCATTACCATATTATTACATGTTTGGGTATACGAAGTGCAAGGTGCCGGCTAGGTAAATAGACTAGATGATTACTTGTAGAATCTACTTGGCATACATTTGTTAGATGGGATACTGGTTATCATGATTTTTTTTTTATAGATTCCTCCGTAGATTATGAACGTTTTGATCCATATGCGTATGTTAAATTAAATATGGAAAACATAACGAAACTGGGGTAGTGGGAACCTGGCATTAGTTTTCCATCGTATATACAGTTATAGTGTTAAGTCAAACAAAATAAAAGCCATCGATTTTAGGAATGCTTTTCTGGCTAAAACTGCTATATATAAATTAGTATAAATGTATAATTATAAATATTCCATTTTCAACTGGAATTTGGAAAATTGCTTTAACATTATAGTGAAACCGTTTCCTCCGGGGATCAAATTTAATTGTTATTTAGGTTACCTTGTATAATTATATTTTTATCTCATAACAATGTCGAATGAAAAATGTGAACCTTTATTTATTTTTTAATCTGTTTTTGTTAGATTTTTCTATCTGTATAATGTTTTAAGAACTTTTAAAATAAGATTTATTAAAAATAAAACATTTTATTAAACTTGTCGGTTTTTGAAAATTTTCAAATAAATAAAAATAAAATCAACTTACACGCGATTACATATTATATCATATTGTGTAGATACTATAATTATAGTAAACAATTATTTAAAAACCTATAAGCAATTTTAAAATTGATAGCTGGGTGGTGTAACGTGATGTGTTCGTTGTACAATTAAATGACAATAATAATATTCGTCATCTGTGAAAAGCGTTTTGTATTGTTTTCCTCATTTATCGAACAGGACATTTTTGTTGCTCAGAGATAATAAAAATATAATAAATTATGCCTATAGTTATCGACTCCTGTTATAGTAACCTGCTTCACTTTTCTCATATTTCTTTACCCGTTAAGTCGATAAATCGCTGTTATAACTTTATTTTAATAGCCTATGTGTTATAAATATTGCTGTAGCTATAAAGACAAGTGTACTTGAGTCTTAAGTTAAGACATATATAAATATACAACATAATTAAATACACGTGGATTTAATTACAGACATAATGTGTTATACATAATATTATGTTGCAATAGTATTGCTAGTATTGGAGACTATAAACGAAAATTAAAAATAATCACCGTTTCACCAACTCGATTCTCTAATTGCCATCCGTGTAATTGAATAGGTATGTCAGTATACATTATATTATACGATTTCGATATTTTGCTATTTAAATTGTTTGAAATAATTCAATGTTGTTTTCATATTTAAGCATTTAAATACTAAGATACGTGTTTAAAATTGTAATTATTAAATAAATCGTCCATGCACAAATAATGATAGGTACAGCATTACAGCATGTAATACTGCAATGATTAACGTTAAAAATATAATTTTAAATGTGCATTGGTCATTTGGCCATCGGTTGCTTCTAAGAACTAGTGCGCGTCTATGTACATAACATGTAACTTGTATAGTATGTATATGTATAATAATATAGGTACATAGAACTGCAATTTGGAAATAATTTCTCGACAGTGCACAATAATGCATAACTTTCAAGTATCTATATGCTATAAATTGGCGGTTGGAAAAAAGTTACAACGATGTCCTATAAAATTCGGTTAAATTGATTATCCAAATTATAATAATATGTTAATGACGATTCGCAATTGTCACTAGATATTGGATATACAGGTAATTTACTGAAAGACAAGCGCCAAACATGTTTTGTCACCCATATTTTTCTTCAATAATGAAACTCGGAGTTTTGTTTATTTTAAGTAGGTATTCTTAAGGTTAAGGATCGTATTTTAATGTTTTTTGATTTGTATACTATTTAAGGGGTGTCTTATGGCGGCACAAAATTATATGGCTAAAATGAGAACTTTTATACCGTTTTTTACAGTAAACTGTTAACAGTGTTAACCAAATGATTTTTTTGAAAATATTGATTTATTCAAAACAAATTTCGATTGTGTTATTTTTCTAAGTTATTAAAATTTATATACTATAAATATAACAATCATTAAAAAAAATATAAAATATGTAATTTAATATTGGATAATATATATAGTGTATTTTAGTATAAGTACTCAATTTTTACAAATTATAAAATTATAATATTAATAACTATTTACTATAGGTAAGATTTTCAAATCATTATTATAGTCCCTATATATTCTAATACAATTATTTGGTACATACTATTATTATCTTTAGTACGCAAAGGTAAATAACTCAAAAATTACTCTTTCAATTTTGATTCAAGTACCTTAAAATTAAAAAAAAAAGTAATTTTATAAATAATTTACAATACAAAAGGACGATTTTTGTTGAAAAAAATAATGTAAGTACTTATTACCACAGAGCACACCATAAAACATGCTTTGCAAATTTTATATATATTGCGAATATGGCTCTTAAGTATATGGTAGTTGAATTCCATATTTTAGTGTTTTTAATGAGTTAATAATATTTAAATAGTGTTTTGTAGTGATATAAACATTTTTTTTTTTATTCCAAACAAGAACCATATTTTTAATGTTCATTTTTAAGAAGATAATTTTTTTTTAATGATCAAAATCGAAATTTTAAAGAATAGTTTTTAAGTTAAAAAGCTTTTTATACATAGGTACTTCCTTTAAGAGTAGGTAATAGTTCGTAATATAATGATTGGTTTAAAAGAATGGGTGTTAAATTGGTTCGAAAACCCTATTAATATTGATCTATTCACATTCCATATTTTTTTTTAAATTATACCTATTGTAAAATCTGTCTTAACACAAAAATTAATTAGACTAAATAGTACCTATATATAATATTATATATATTATATTAGAAATAAGAACTGTCCTTAGTAAATATACATTTTAATAAATAATAGCTTAAAAATAACTCATTTATTTAGTTACAAATTTAAAAAAAATCCTTCTGCTTAAAAATGTACAGTAAAATATGGTTCTTGTTTGGAATAAAAAAAAATTGTTTATATCACTACAAAACACTATTTAGATATTATTAACTCGGCGAATCATTCTATTTAAATTTATGTATATAATTAAATTATATAGATAATGTCAACCAAATGCTCGAAAATTTGTTGAAAGTAATTTTCTTTGAAATTGCACCATCTTCACATAGGTAATATTATAATAATTAATAATTTTAGACCGTCAATTTTATCATCGTATGTCTACTCGTAAATGGAAAATAATATAATAAAATATTATTTATAACAATATATTTATGGTCCGCGTGCTCGACATAAATATAATATAATATAATATATACCCGCAGACGGCCCAAGGACGAAAACGTAAATCTTTTCTTTTATCATTGTTTTTTCCGCTATATGACGACGAGGTCCACGAAAAAAATTCCCTATTGCTACATTATACCATTGTGAAAATTGAAAACAACAGACGACTGCCAACTACAGCTGTGTACCGTGCGTTGTGCACGTTGCACGTTTGGCCGCGCGAACTTACCTATATAGTCCTACGAATTATTATACTTTTTTGTCGCTTATTGGAGGGCGCACGCGTGAACAACACAATAAGTATGCCTCCTACATAATTATAATATCATTTCAAGTATGACGTGGGCAGGGAAAGTAAGTTCAGGAGGGTGCACAATAATTGAATAATGACATTATTATTGTTATAATACGCGTAATATATATATATATATATTATATATATAAAGGACATGCGATCCTGCAGTCTATTCTACAGGCGCACACACATATATATATACCTATATTAGTTTTTGATAATTACATAGGTCGATTTATGTATTACGCATTATAATATAACATTATTATTATTACTTGTATGGAAGGTCCTGGCAGACTTCTATTGATTACGATAATGGGCTTTGCAACGCCGTCGGCTGGCACACAGTCAGGTCTGTAACAATCGGTCATATTGTACGGACAGTCGTAGCAAGCCTTGCTCATTGTATAGTACCATTCCACTTTGAAATGGTACTCACACGTTTTTGGCGGTTCGTCCACGCGACATTCTCTCTGGCAAGGATGGACGTCGGCGGTAGCGTCGTCCTGTTCATGCTCGTGCCGCTGTGACACAGCTCCCGTCAGACGCAGGACCGCGATAGTACAACAGCAGTAGTAAAACAACACGATGGTAGAGCACTGTGCTTTCATTTTTCTTCCGTTTTCATCTCATATGTAAATAATATAATGCGTAAACAATATTATATTGGTGCAATGACGGTGATGTAGGTATGCGTGTACGATAAACTCTGAACAGGATTTTATATGCGTCTGAAAAACAAACAATATTATTATTGTTTTATTTACTTACATTTACCTAGGCGCGCGTGTTATTATAATACTATGTAAGTACAGCCACACACACACACACGTATATTATACATTAATAATTTATTTACAGTAAGTATGTAGGTAGATATACTTATATATTAATATACAGGACTTAGTGACACGGTAACGCAGACGCCGTGCTGCTGCTTCAGCGGTATCGAGAATAATAATAATGTATTGTATTTTTATTTTCCCAATTGGAAACCGGATTTTTGAAATTCCAACATTTACCACCATGGAAGTTGCAGTTTCTCCCACCCCCTCACAGTTCGTTATTTACTAGAACTTCAAATCGCGGGTATTGAAATAAATTTCGGGGGATTTACCCTTGACTGTACATTGTTTTCATAACATTTTAATAGCATTGTAATCGTTTATAGTTCAAATACTTGTACGCATATAGTACTTAGCAGATACAGTAACAAAATATCATACTCTTTGTAAATTGTATAATATATTGTATATGTTTTATTCTGCAACGATGCACTAAAGATACATAATATATTGATTTATTATTATTTTTTTAACGAAGTCTACTTATATAAACAGTGTGAAATAGTAGGTAGGTATGATAATTAGGGCTTAGAGTTGCATACTGTTTTATATATGCTCTTAATTTATTTAATTGAATATAAAATTAAATATTATTTTACGTAAATGTTTATTTTCATCGTTACAGCCGAGTATTAATTTGACGACAACATCTCAACGTGTATTTAATTTATATCTATATGTCGAAATATTATCTTATCGTAAATTTATTGTAGGTAAATTTGTACACGATTGAAATTTTATGTTATTTTTTTTGAAAATATTTAAATGTTAACCAGTTTTTCATCGCATAATTATTAAATATTAACTATAAATTAATTTTTCCATTAATTTTTTGCTTGCGTTATTAACAACATTTATACCTAATTTTTTTTTTCAATATTTTGAATAACTTTTTGGCATATTTGAAATTTTTTCATACATATTTTACAATTTTATAACTATACAACTTTCGAGCCTTAATGATAAGGTTAGGTTATGTATACATAAAAAATTCACCTATCTAGTTTATACGAAATTTTTATAATAATTAACATTTTATACTCATTTCAATTTTATAAGGAATAAATTATCGACGTGTGCAAATAATAATTACACTGAACCACATACAAACAGGTTCTGCAATACAAGTTATACGGAAATCAAACTATTGTTGAAAATATACATTATAAACATAGTGAAAACGAGGAACCATCGTCACTCGATATATTTATGTATAAATGCATAATAAATAAGTAAAAACCCTTTTGTGAAATACGGTAAGTGTGAATAATATTAGAATTTTAGTAACATTTTAAATTAAACTAAATTAGGTATATAACAATTAAATAAAAATAAACAATGAAATTAACAGACACAAAATATTAATTAATAGATTAGATTTAAATAATAATACAGTGGACGCCGTTTGTAAGATTCACGGATATAAGGTTCAGTCACTTATATTAGACATAAAATCATCTGGAGTCGGTCCTGACGTATCCAAATATTCCAAATACATTATAAAAAAAAAATTCAGTTTTAAGACTCACCACTTCGGTATTCGACTCAAATTTTGAAAGAAAAAAAAAATGTTGGTTAAAATTTAAAAATAAATTGGTTTTTTGAAAAGTTACATATTTTTGTTAATTATTACTGGTTTCAATTCATTTAACGATACATGATTTATGACGTGTACAACAAATTTTATCGTAATATCGTATTATCTGATTTCATTTTTTTTACTAATTAGTAGTATATCATATGTATTAAAGTAGATTAAAGTAAAAGTAAAATATTTAATAAAATAAAAATCATAAATAATTAAAAATGATGTTTTTTTTATCATTGTACCTATAGGTGGTATAAGGTTCATTCGGTTATAAGACTCATTTTGTGCTAGTCCCAAAGTGAGTCTTATAAGCGGCGTCTATTGTAGTAACAATGAGATAATCAATAAATACAATTTAATAACATAATATAACAATAATAATTATTATTATTATATTCAATGTACACATGACAATTGGCACAATTTAAAACGCTTGTTAGTATTTGGCGTTTCTAAAAGTGGACTGAGGAAAATATACGTATAAAAAATTAAATGTTAAACTTATGTTATGTATGATTGAATGTTAACATTTTATTATTATAACATTATTTGCATCGTCTATTTAACTAAACAATTAAAAATATATATATATTTCCATAGAAACACTCAGTCACCATTGCAATTTGCAGTTTTGATATTTTTTTGATCTTTATCATAATAATAATTTGTTATTAATTAACGTCATTATCAAAGTAGTTAATACGTTTATTAAAACAATAATGTATAAATTATTCAAATGCAAGTATATATCTTGTATTTTTAAACATTAATTTTCCTTTGTCTATGTACCTAACATGTTTAAACATCGCACATTATACCACGCATATACCGAGTTTCATTGTTTTAAATACTTATTGAGTATTCAGGTATTATTATGACATTATCTAGGTCCATCAAAGTTTTTTCAATATATATAATATATATATATTATAATATATCAGTTATTGAGAATTTTAATAAAGAAAATACATGGTTAAAGACGTATAATATAATGTCATATTCTATTTCTATATTATATATAAAAAAAATTGTTAAGGGTTAACAACCTATATATATATATATATATATATATATATATATATATGTTTATGTTTAATTTATCTTTATAATTGAATAATTTAAAAATTCGATAAATTATAATAATATAAGTAGTTAAAAATTGAATATATTAAAATGTTCACCCAAGTACAATTTATGTTCGATACTTGGCCTCACGAATAAAATGTTTTTCTCTTTGAAAAGCTGACTATAATGTAAATTTATCGAATTACCGACCTAATATACAAGTTCGTCACATTGTGGTCAAAATAACCGCATTTAATAAAATTAATATATATTTTAATAAGCATAATACCTATATAATATTTTTATACGCCTATAGGTTTTTAAAATTTCATCATGCTTTTCAATTATATAATTAAAGTTAATTAAATATGATTAAAAATGTATTTCTAAATTATTTTACTGGAAAAAATAAAACTAATGTTAGATACCTATAATATTACATTGCAAATAAATCGATCATAAAATATACAAGTAGGTGTACGACTAATAGCGAGTGTAAAACCTAATTTAACTTATATCTTAAATTATCATTTTATTTTTGTTTTTTTTTTATTAGATTTTATAAATTTGAACATAAATATTTGTTTGTTTTATTAAAATTTATAATTTTATTTGAATTTATATACGATTGCGTCATAAAGTCATTGTGTTTGAATAGATCATGATGAGTTTAACGACGTAATATTATATACGTACTTCAAAGCTACTAATGAGTAATGGCGGGTTAAAGTCCTAGGTATATGAAGTTTTTTTTTTACTATTGAGGGCAAGGAGGAAAAATCATACATAAATACCGTATCAAACAATTATAGAAAAGTAAACATATTGGTGTAGGTATACTGTTAAAATGCTTGAGACTTTTAAAAATTCAAATATTACCAAAAGACTTATACACAAACGGCGTATTTAATTTGCGCTAATAATTTATTAACGATCATCCTTGAATTATTCGAGTAAAGTTTTTCTATTTACTTTTCGATAATAATACTTATACTATAAATAACAATAAATTGATGTTTTACTTCACTAAAACTATATAGAGCTTGAAGGTCTTTTGAATTAATCGCTGTCCCATGTACACACGCGTTTATAAGGTCTCTAAGTACATTTATACAATAATTATCGTAACGCACCGTGGCGATTCGCTAGGTAGGTACTATAAAGTGTGCCATCACTTTGTTATAATAACAGCCTATCTAAATGTATAACTATATAATATTACCTACATTAAATGCTTTAGAAACGAGCAATTCATTTTAATGAACTACCTATTGAAACAAAGAGCAACGAAATTATAATATTAGATGTGTATCGCTGCACTGCAGTTTACGAACATTATACCGACACGATAACATTGCAGATCGAAAACGAGACGATATCGCGATTATGATTTTATAGTTAATAATTTAACAACGGGTCATCTGTAATATAATTAATCGTGAATTTTTTTTTTAATAATATCGCATTGTAAGTAAAAATAATCTTCGTCGGGACGAAATATTTTAAACCACATAGTTAATAATAACTATATAATATGTATTATTAAAATGTTAGATAGGTACGCTTAATGCCAATAATCGTAATAATAATATTTGTTTAATAATCACAACTGTAAGATTTACCTGTAACCCGCGGCCGTGCTGCAGCGGTTATAATAATATGCGGCGAAGTCGAACTTTCAAACACACGCGGGCGCACCGTGCGTATTTTACTCGGACAGATGAGGAACGCGCGTCCGCGGTGCAGGCGTTATACCTCACGACCGGTCAACGATCAACGATTATCGTTTTCGGAATACGCGATACGCGAACGGTCTCGCGAGATACTATGCTGTTAGGGATGCCCTTGACGCAAGTGTACCTGTTAAATAAGAAACAAACGTATAGGTAGGTACATAATATTATTTACACTCACACAGACAGATGTATACATATGTTATATATATATATATATATATAGTATAGGTTATTGAAACGTCTCCTCGTGTGTGTGTGTGTGTTACGTGTGTGCGTACACGTTTTATCATTATTATTATTTTTTTTTTCGTTTTGGGGGGAAGGGGAAATCATTACATTATTACAGTCTCAGGTGGGTATTAAATACGGTCTTGTGACGTAGTCACACGATGAAATTAGCATATCTAACATGCCATTATTTTATTATTATAAATCGTAAAAATCTTCTGTGAAGATAAACCACTGCTCCGTGTTATTACTATTATTATATATGTAATATACATAATATATATTATTATTTATTGTGTACCTACTACCACATATACACACATAGGTATGTATATTTTTAAATATGCGACCAATATTTCGTACGTGTACCTACTCGCTATATCATTATAATATTATATTGTTTCAACGTCATCGGTCGAAGACTATTCTCGAGAAAACCCAACGGAAAATAAGTAGAGTTTTTGTTTGTACAAAATATGTATATCATTGCAGTAATAATTGATTTTCGGTTCGTAACATATTTCTTTACATATTACAATATATGCTTACGAGAAAATATAATTATACTCTGATCATTTAATCATTATGAAATCACATTCCTCACGCGTGTAACAACTAATAACCCGCAGAAGTGTGTAAACAATATCGCTTTAATGCTTTAAACTAATACCTATGTGGCTATGTCCTATACCGTATAATATTATTACTTGTTATAAAATTTAAAAACTAACATAATATTTTCCACAGATAATTAGATTTAATTTTTCTTCCTACATCGTTCAGCATTTGCAGAATGTTATGAGTTATTACGAATATCATATACAATTGTAACGAGTGAGTAAAATGTATTTGATTTAAATAACACTTTAGAAACCTATTTTTAAAAATTTCGATGCGTTATATTATAATTTATTTTATTAGACGATTATCTTTATATTTGTGTCTATATAATATAACTATATTAATGTTTTTTACCTGTTTATCTATTTGTTTCTTCACTTGTTATAGATATCTAATAGAATGTATGTATATAAACACTACAGTTAAAAAAAAAAAAATAGAAACATAATATGTTCCATTTAATTTTCCTACCAAAATTATCAACTAAAAAATATTTGTATTGTAACAATAATAACAATAATATTTATTCAATATAATAATTGTGATATTAATATTATTTATATAATAAATATTTTATGTTAAGTTCTTAATTTCAACATTTGAAGACAATCCTCTACTATATAGTTTTGCTTAAAGAGAGGTCCTCAATCAACTCACCTGTTCTGTTGTTAAATTGTACTATAATATTATGTATATTGAATTCTAAGTTAATAATAAAATAATGTAGAAGAATAAAATATTATTTATTACGTATTTTCATAAATGACATGTTAAGTAAACGGTTATTTTTCTTTAAAACTAAAATGCAGTTAGATAACTAAATAGTTATAGACAAACGTTGAAACGTTATAGGTATAAATCATTTATTAGGAACGTACTATACTTATATAGTCATTATATAAAGTTGTGAATCTTTTCCCTTTCACTTGTATTTTATTTTGTCAACTACACGTGAATATAGAAATATGATTGTATATAATTCTATGTATTAAATTACAATTATAACAGTTTGCTTGTACAACGATGGTCAAAACAAAACTTGTTTCTATACTACAGTATCATAGTTTTGAGATACTGTCATTAAACAAAAATACATATTCACGACCACGCTAAAAATATCGAGACCGTGACATTTTTTTTAACGTTTATTATTAATTATAATTTTTTTTAAAAAATTTTTTTTAATATTTTTCCGAATGTATTTTGAAAATATTCGAGGACGTCAACAACCCAGCTCCAAATGAACTCTTCGACGAGTATAATAAAATTCCCCGTAAACGATGATGAATAAACACATATGCACTACGGGTGTTATAAACATAATAAATAAAAAATATAATACTATACACATAACATATAGTATACCTACAAAACCTGATGTCAACGCGTGTCAGAACAACGGCAATGAGCAAGTCTGTCCTGGGTTTTTCAAGGGTAATTGTTACATTCCCCGTGCAGTTAGTCACGTGGTTCTGTTTGTCCATTAATAATAATACCTATATAGTACTTATATTATATGAATAAATATTTAAAATTGGTCGGATGAGAGTATTTACACGAATATAATGAATTGACTATATCGAATAATTAAGTCTCCAAACAATTAATAGATCTTAAACAATAATTACAGACTTTAATAATAGTATATCGTATAGACTTTATGTGCTACGCATTGATTTATTAAGTTTTCAACTACAGCGCGAGATGAAGATTAATTATATTGTTCCGCATTTGACCGGTACAGGAAGTATAATAATATATGAGTAGCAACCTAGGTTCTGAGAATTACTGTAGTTTAGAGTATATGAATCATTGCGATAAATATTGGCCACTGCATTATCGGAACATATTTTATTCTGCACCACCTTTAAATAATAATTCATAGAGATTATGTTTGCCCGGAGCAATACATGTACAATTTTAACATCAATAGAAACCTTTACAAACCATTCAATATAATTATTATTCTTTATCAATTTCTCGGGTAAAAAAATATGAAGTGATTAATAATTCGTATATATGTTAAACGTATAGTGTATACATATTATTATAATATAACTAGAATACTATAGGTACAGTATACAACTATACTAACACATATACAATGTTCGACTCAATTATCGTTTAAACGACCGTGGAAAACTACTTAACTTATTTAATATATCTTTACGTATACACCATAAAACAATTTTTTTTTTATTTATAAATAAAATTAAAATTATTAGGTTAAAAATATTTAGTTATGATGGAAAAAAAAACTTGACGATTTTAAATCACAGAAAGCTCCGCTTGTGCCTGACGGTTGATTCATATTATTTGATAGTCAGTAATATAATTATTATTGCATAAAAAAATCTTAATAACACTACAACAGAATTTATTTATTTTATGTTGGTTAGTGGTTATCAATTTCCGGTAATTCTCGTTGACGTATAAAACGTATAAATGTAAAAACATTTCATCCCCCCACCTACAGACATGACCAAATTACGCCACTGCACACAAAATGTATACAATTTGAACGTTATCTAGTCCATCTAGTATAATATCTACAGATCTCCAATCATGATTACCCCTTTTATACTTTTTAATATAATAATTTATTTAAATTCTGAATTTTGGAATTTTTTTAGTATACTTTATAGTTATTAAATTTTATCTCTGTCCTCAGAATTTTTGTATTATTTAAGAAATGTTTATTATGGACTTGCAGTGTTACGAACAATACACTTTAAACAAAAACGATCCTGTTTCACTGTAAATTGTTAAAGAGTGATTTTTTTGAAAATTTTGATGCATCTAACACTAAATTTAAAAAAAGAGTTTTTTGAGTTATTAAGGTTTTTGTATTTTTACTAAGGATATTAGTACATAGTAATTACTAATTATATTTATGTATATAAATATAAGAATGATGAAATATATAAATTTTATTCTAGTATTCAAATTCCTAGACTCTCTTCTATTAATGTTATTATGTTCAAACATTTTTAACAAATTATAATATATTTTTATTAAATATTACTGTAGTTTTAAAAACATCATAAATAAGTGATCTTTAAATGTGTAGCATAGATTATATTTCTTAATACATAATTGTATAATAAATTAGTACTACTCGTATGAATTTTCATTTATATAAATAAACATAAAACAAATTATCAATTAAAATTTAAAACATTACAACAAGAGAGGCATTTTAAATTTTAGAAATATCTTTACTTTATGGCATGAAAAAATGTATTAGTACTTGAAGATATATTTTATAGGTTAATATATTATTTAAAATTTCTAAAAATCTGAATTTGAATAAATTTATGATTAAAGGAAAAAACATGGGTGAATATTTAAGGGAATTTGTGAATTGCCATGTATGAATGCACCTTCCCACCAAGCAAACAAGTAAATATTAATATAATAAGTACATATTAATTTTTTTTTGATACATATTAATATAATTTAATCTGTTGTTTCTTAATTTGTTAAAATAAAATTTATTTCTAAGTAATTTTCGAAAGATTGACTTTCTATTTTTATCTAGCCCTAATCTCTACCATTAAGAAATATTTTAATTATAAGATTTAAAGTTAAAACATTGATGGCCTTTTATTTGACTAATAATAATTATTACATTACATAATAAGGTGTAGATATAATGTATTTATTATACTAGTTATTAACCATATAGATATTGTTATTTGTTATGTACTTAGTATCTACCTACATATAAGTTTATTTTAGAATAAAAGTTTACTCGGAATCGGCGCGTATATTATAATTGAAATGACTGGGAATTTAAGCAGAATTTAGATTTTAATCAGTTTTTTTTTTTTAATTTCACAACGTGCAATAAACAATCTCTTAAAACACATCTATCTATTTAGGTATATTCCGTGTACATATTATAATGAACATTTATTTAAGTTTAGTTCAGGGACATTTGCTGTTCTTGTGAGCTATAAACAATTATGTGTGAACATTATAAACATTATTGTCTTAAGGTAATCGAATATGTGAATAAAATTTAGAATATTAAAAATTGTAATTAATTAATATAGTCTGATAGTTATATTTGTATAATATAATTTATATAAAGTTATCATTAACTATGTTTTTACATAAGTTAGGTATTTTAAAGTCGTTATAGATATTACAATAATTAAATTATTTACATAATATTGTGTTATATTATAGATGTACTTATATACTAATGTAGTAATGTCACTCCGAGTTGTTGATAGAACAAAATCCTGTTGTTAAAAAAAAATTGTTTAATCTAAGCAAATTTCTGTATAAATTAACAATTTGTTAGGTTTTTTGGACATAATTTCCGTATATAAATATACAAAAAATATTTAAAAAAATTACTCAGTGTTTTATAATCACCATGATAATATTAGTGAATAAAATAAATAAATAAAAATAACTGTTATGCGTATTTTATATAAAAACTTGTAAAGGTTTAGTATTTGGAAAAATCTATAAGGATGTTGGTAAGTGAAATGTTCAAAGAGTAAAGACCTCAATATTTTCCTATAGGTATACCTAACTAAATATTTATTTAGACGGATTTTTTCTTTTTATTTAGCAAACTGGATACGAAACATAATATTTCTCATATCAATCGAATCCAAACATTAATCGGTCCTTCGCGGTTCTACTGATTTCACGAGTAATAAGCAGAGTAATATTAAGCAAGTGAATTTTTTCGTTAATCATAATAATATATTCGATACTATATTTAAATATTGTATTTCAGCTTTTTCCAAAAAATTATCAGGAACGTCTTCTAGCTCTTAAATTTTTAAAGACACGTGATATCACAGTTTTAGTATAGATGGAGGACGTTAGGCCGTCCTCGAATTATTCTATATTTGAGTTACGGGTATTGCTGTATTAGTCTGTTTAGCATGCATAATATATATATATATATATACATATATAATGTATCATATTATATATTATTAAATATTATTAATATTAAAGACAGTATGTGTGTTTCCAATAGCTCGGTAAGTAAGCGAAAATAAATGGATTGTAGTTGTAGGTATTTTAATACTCGGAAGCAAAAACATTTATACATTACAATTCATAGTATTGTAATAAAATAACACGTCGATATTTCTCTCACAACAACGTCCACGGTGGTGATTGGGTTTTTTCGCGTTTAATTAATGGTATGATATGCTTGTCGAAGTTGAGTTTTTGAAATATTTACATCACATAATATACCTATAAAGATACCAACCAATAACCGAATAACCAACTATACTATGTACAGAATATCTGAACATCATAACTTGGTCTGCCAGTTTACCAATACCCGTTGGCGGGAAAGGAAAAAAACCCGAAGACACGGATTATCCAAATACGTAGGTAGGTATATAGACTGTATCGGTCGGCGTCGATAATAACTAGCAACACGGCAAGTAAATGCCTTCACCGCAGTTGTACAATCGTACTCACTCGTATGGCGCCGCACCGACCTAAGTAAATATAAACGACTACGACAAACTTATTGCACTACGTCACATATGACATATTGTAATAATATAGTACGTTACGTACATATAGGAAATTGCGTTTGAATAAATTATATCGTTTTCGCGACAAACGTTATTATAATGTTGGTCATCATCACGTCTGTTTAACACAATATAATATTATAATATACCTCCGCCGCGGTAATGTATATATTTTTTTTTATGGATATGTTTACGCAAAAAACATAATAATAATAATATTACAACCGTGAAGGTTAATGTGCTCGATTATCAACTTGTTTCGTGATTGATCGGCCAACGGCGCGACCCGCGAATATCTAGGGTATTCGTCGAGATAACAATATTGAATAATGTAATATGTACATAAAAACAACAAACGGTCGAGACGGATGTAACGATTTGATATTATTGAACTATCATAAAAACAACAACAAAAACAATTCCATTGAGTATAATATTATTATTATTATTACAATAGAAAAACACAAGGTGATCAGTTCTATTCTGCAAGTGTCTACATTTATTGTTTCGAATTTTTTTTTACATTTAGTTTTCATATGTAGTTTAAATTTAAACAACATTTTTTCACATTTTTTATTGACATCGTTTTTTACTTTTTGAATGACAAGTGATGACATACATTTTTAAATTTATATTCTTAAGCAAAATATTTTTTAGGGTATACCTTCCTATTTTGGTACAAAATAATTGAATTTGTGCATATTTAAACTTCAAGTACTTATAAATAAATTAAGTAATCATTTGAAATTCGATTTTTATGTACCTTAAAGTAACTACTCTGAAAATCTCTTCAAAACATGAAATGTACTGATATTAATTAAAAAAATATAAAACTTAAACAATTTTAAGATGAACAATAATTGTTAATTTACAATGACCTCGAATTTATAAATAAATAATATTTTCCAAAAATTTAAATATTTTTAAACGAAGCACTAAATTGCACTTCAAATAGATCCCAGTTTCCCGATAATACGAGTATTAATGTTAGCTAGTGTATTACATTGAAAATTGAAATAATGTGTCCTCTATCACTGCATAAAAAATTCGATTCATTATACCTACATACTCATCTCATGATAATAATTAATAAACGAATAACAAAACAAAATACTATATACAAACATCAAACATTACAAAATACAATTCAGATAAATTCATTGGTAAAAAAAAAAATTAGATTAAACTAAATAAAAATACTAATATCGTTTATTGGCCCAAACATCTAACAGTACAGAATAAAGGAAACGGTCACCAACAAATTAAGGATGAGTCAATGAGTACGAGACTGATTTAAATACACATTTGACGCGCCTATCGTAAATCAAGTAAAAACAAAGTATCCAAAATGACACATTTGAAACTTTTGAGTCAGAACTTCCAATACTGATTACTTTTTCTTTTCGCTTTAAAATCCGGGACGGATTAAAGTCATATTATAATGTATTGAGATAATAATAATATAATATACTGTGCAGCGATGAACATCAATCACGAATGTATTATAAGTGGTACCTAACTGGCTAACTACCTAAGTATTTCACAATAATCACAAAAAAATGTCATCCGAGCTAAAAATGAAAACAATATTTCAACAAATTTCTAACTTTCCTCAAAAAAAAAAAAAAAGGAAGTATTATATTGTTATGAAAATTAATTTAATACCGATATTTAAATTATAATATTAGGTATAATATAGTTCAATATCAGAATACGTTACACGATAGTTTTTTTTAATTTTCGCGCGTATACTCGCCAGCGGCTTATTATAGGTATGTAATAATTAAATGATAAAAATAAAAGTTTGTTGAATTTGTAAACAATCGTGTAAAACGGTAAACGATATTATTATTATACTCGCGATTCGTTGCGTATAGTTATTATTACGGTTATGCCCTGTGCGTTTCGTTACATAAGACGATAAATAGTTATAACATAATAATAATATTCATCAATCGTGCGGCGGAACATCATCATCGTTACGCGCGCCCGCCCCCGCCGCTGAAGCCTACTCGTCACTGCCCGTCAGTGGCGTGCGACTACGTCACGGCGATGACGGCGTTCGGTAATGCCGCCGCCGAAGACGACGACGACGGCGACGGCCGATTACTACAACTCTCGTACGTCACCGTGTTGGACGGCGGCACGTTCGGCACCGTTTACCGGGCGGTGTTGTCGGCCGGCGGCGGTGGCGGGACGGCGCGCACCGTGGCCGTCAAGCGCATTCGGTCGCCGGGCGGCGGCCGTCACGAACTGGACGTGCACAGACGGCTACAGCACCCGAACGTCGTCAGACTGCTGTTCCACTTTTATTCCGGTAACGAACGAAATGTGTGTAGAGGACGAGTGTGTATAATACATCGTAAAGTGTGCGCGCGCGACGTCATTTTAACACTGCACGGTCACAGATGATGCAAGTAGACCGTTTATTTCGACGCGGACTCCAAAAACTGCACAAGTGCACTACCTATATGAATTTTAAAAAAAACGCGCAGCCCCTCAACCACCCCCCCCTTACACACCACCTTATAAATTCAATAGTAATTGGCGTATACAAATAGTATTATGTATTTTTATTAATTTACATTCAACAACATCTATTTTAAATCTATTATAATATATATTATACTAATTTTACACAGTTATGCAGAGAAATCCTAGTACTTATTGTACTTGTAGTAAAATATTACATCATCTGTCCGTGTACTATTATTATTAAAATTTATTTTTTCAATTATATTTAATATTTATTATTGACTTTTGGTATTTATAATTAACAAACACTTGATTTTAGGGGGACTTGACAGAGCTTTGGTCAATCTAAGTATCTCGAAGTTCCCCTCCCCAATTTATTTGTGCTAACGTGTGTTACAATTTATTATTTTCTTTTGAACACGTTTCACGACCACACTATAGTTGGAAGGTATTACTTATGGGTAGGGCTGTAAATATGCAGCAAAGTGCATTTCTTTTAATTGTAAAAAATGGCTTTCTTGATAGAAAGTTTGAATTGTATAACTATGAATTGCATTTTGAAACTTTTACTAATAACAATTTATTGATATTTTTTATTGTTTTGGTAATTATTTATCTTAATTATTATTTTTTTTATTATTTAATGTTTCTTTTTTTATTGCACTAAATGATATTCTTATCAATTTCCGTTGATTAAAATATTTTTAAGTGAATTTTATAAATTATTTTTTAATTTAAACGGTTTGTAGTTAGGCACGTCACTCTTATTTATTACCTATATAAATATATAGGCTTGTGAATTTCTTGTAGTTTTATTTATATATATTTTTTTTCGTAGACTGTTTGAATTGTATGACTACAAACATAATTTTAAAACTTGCACTTTAAACATTTTTTGTCATTTTTGATTTTTTAGATTAATATTTTTTTATTATTATTAAACATCATAATACATTTATACATTTTAATATTTAATATTTAGAACATTTAACTCGCAGCTCTACTCATAGATAATGTATTTATACGATTTTAGAAAAGATAAGTTTTTACTCAAAAATGGTTAGCTGGTTTAGTTACCCCAAGTGGTAACAGGTTAGACGTAACAAAACTTAATAAACATGTGATCAGAGATTTATATACGAATAAACAACTATGACGTCTTATTAGCGATATTATCAGACCAACGCCTGTTTATTAGTATAACATGCATATTAAATAAGGAATAAACAATATAATATATATATACATTATACATTGCTGCAATGTGAATTTAAAGTCGGCCAATATACTATATATGTTTTTTTATTATTTTTAACTATCAAGCTTTAAATTAGTTAATAATATTTCTATAGTAATAAGTCAAATTATCGTATTTGATTCGGTGCGTCAAATTTGTCTGTAGTTATTACTCGTGTTTATTGACCGTATTTGTATTTTTTCATCAATTTTCATAAAATATGAGAGGAATTGATAATAAATACTATTTTCACAACTAGTGATTGAAGAAGTCGGGGATTGTCGAAATAATCGGTTGTCAGTTTCCTACACGCAATAAATTATACCTATTAATGAGATGAACGCTTCACCAACGGCTAAAATGTCGACAAGACAATCGACCTACAATCAAAATACCACAATACCTACCAAAAAAAAAACTAATTTCATTTTATTTTCATACCCTACGGAGCAATCGTTATTATATTATTATTATTTAAAATTATTTTTTATCGAAATAACGAAGAGGTTGTAGGTATGTGTAATGTATGAGTTTAGTGATGTAATATTGTACATTCATACGTAGGCATGTAATATAAATAACATTTTCATTGACTTTGAAAATAGTTATACTAAATGTGTAAATTATAAAATATTGTTATAATTATTGTATGATTCATGAAATTCTAACCGAGATCATGACATTGAATGCTTGTGAAAGAATTTATGTAATTTTAAAACTAGCTTAAAAATTGTTAAAACGTGTATAGGTATAATTATTTGTAGTGAAATGCGTGGTTTAACCTTAAACGGAATAACTGTATTACTTAACCCAATTACAAATAATTTAAGAAATAAAAACAACGTGCACGAAGTTTACTTATTACAATATAATACGTAACTTAACCTAACGCAGGATCAATAAATGAAAATCAAAATACGTGTAGTTCACATATGAATATCCTCATGTCGTTTAACTCTTGCGGTTGACTGTAGCATGACATTATAATCTAGCTATTTTTTTTTTTTAACAATTAATTTTACTTTGTCATTATTATAATAACATCACAATATTACAGATAATGCTCTAAATTGTCAATAGAGGGGGGCAAAAGTTTTGACTGACTCGAATACGTAAAAAAAAATCAATCGCTTCGCTCGCTCGAAAATATCTACTTACATTTTATCAAATTACCATTCACACTTCACTTATTTTATAATTTTTATATTTTTAAATACCGATGTTATATTAATTGTTATAATAATAATGATAAAACGGCAACAGGCCGACACCGGACCATCGAGCTGCTTTTAAAATCAGACATGAGCAAATGCCCACCTTGCCACATCCAAAATAATACCTAATTCGTTTTAAAATTCTCCAATAATGCTCTCGATTCACTCTGATATATAATATTAAAAATACCCAAATAAATATGACTATTATCTTATAAATGTAAAATTGGCTACGCGTTAAGTATAACGTGCAAATTCAACAGTCGCGACGATGTGTGCGGTGCTGCAGGGCCAGACGGCACGGACGACGACTACGGCGGAGGCGGTGGCAGTCGGCTCAACTTGGTAATGGAATTGGCGCCGACCAACTTGGACCGCGCGATCCGCCGGCTGGCCGCAGCCGGTCGGACTGCGAGCGCCGGCCACGGCAAGCTGTACGCGTACCAGATGTTCAGAGGCCTGGGGTACGTGCACTGGACGGCGGGACTGTGTCACCGGGACGTGAAACCGAGCAACCTGTTGCTGTACCCGTCCACGGGCGTGCTCAAGCTGTGCGACTTTGGCAGCGCCAAGGATCTGTCGCACGGCCGGCCGAACACCCGGTACACCTGTTCCCGTCGCTACAGGGCGCCCGAACTGCTGTTCGACCAACCGTACGGCGCGCCCGATTACACCGCCGCGGTGGACGTGTGGAGCGCCGGTTGCGTATACGCCGAACTAATGGCGGGCGTCCCCCTGTTCCCGGGCACGAGCGTCCCGCACCAGCGAGCGTTGGTCGCGCGTCCACCGGTGTTTCCTAGACAGGCACCGGCTGACGCTGTCCGGCTGGTGACGGCCACGCTCCGGTTCGACCCGGCCGCCAGGCCGACGGCGCCGGAAGCTTGCGACCACGAGTGTTTCGACGCGATCAGACGGCCGGGCGGCCATCGCCTGCCGCCCCTGTTCGACGACGACGACGACGATGACGAAGACGATTACTACGACGACGGATATCCACGAGTCTGATGAGGATATCGCGGGGACGATAACGCGCGAAGGTTGTAAACACGCCTGATATGATTATATTAATACGATTATATTTTACGATCATCTGCACTGATACTACACGTGTGTATTAGCTGCGCACGAATAAATCGGTATTGAGGGTTTTATCGCTCACGTCTCTAAGTGGGACAACGGGGGGAGGAGGATGCTTATCGGGATTAAAAATTGACCTTTAGTCACATTTAGAATATCGTAATGGCTGGTAAAACAAATTCTGCTACATACTCGTTTTTGGTTTTATATGATATAATTTTTGTTTAAAAACGATTTTACGCGAAAACTGCATGTACCGCTAGCGCCTAGCAGCGAAAGAAGTGTGTCCCACTAATATTGACTGGATTAAATATCCAAAAATATTTAATTCCTCGATATTTTATAATAATTAGTATGATAGCATAAATTGTAATACAAAAAAATAAAAAAAATCCTTGTTTAGTTTGACTCATCCTTCTACAATTCACTTTTAAACTCATCACTAGTATACGTATATACGTCTTTATAATATAAAAATATGATAATATAATTTGTAGTGTAACGTGACACTTAGTGTCCTTAGGACTTATAGAAGGTAAAGGCTCCCTTAAAAACAGAAACTAAATTATTAAATAGCGACACTAGAATGAGTCTAATTCTAAAATCTAACATACACAAATTTATTTAAAACAATAATATTCTAAAATTAAAATCGATGATGATAAGTTATTGTGCCCTCTCCCTCCTCAACTTAAATGTACCCGTGGGGCCCTGGCATAAATATGCAACTTATATTTATCATAATATACTTGAGCGCGTAATCACGACACAATAACTTACCTAATACCTTTATCGGCTTGTATTGAGTCTGTGACGATGTGCGATGAGAGTATTATGGTGTTTGTCTTGAGTGGAAGTGATTTTTGCAGTTAACTAAACGTCTTTAACAGATGTTTGCGATCGAGTAAACGGCGTGCAAATGTGCGAAAAGAAACTATATATACATGCCCGTGTATACGTTGTCGGAGATGACGTAAATTGTAATTTTTTGAAGCTATTTACCGTTCGCGCTGATTATTGTAAATATTATTTAATACATATTATTATTATTTCCATTGACTATATAAACACTTATAAACACTTACTTACTATCACATATTGGTAGTCAATATGATAATATTACCTATATATTGTTGTCTGCTATTTATCAAATCGATGACGCTTCAATCGCCGACGTTACCGACGACGCTGCGATATCGCGGAACAAATGCGTCACAAGCGACGTCGAGGTTCTCTACATTATATATTATTGTATGCTTAACTAATAAGCAATAACTAATAGCACTAGCTATAATGATTATTATTGGCCGGATATTGTGCATGATATATTATAAATTATAATTATATAATATTATCATCGTGTATGGGATATATGGGCAACCATCAAGGGCGATCTCCCGCAGGTGCACTGCCGGAGAACACTAAAATCATGACAATAAAACTATAACTCTTAACAGTTCAGAGTGATTAATAATACGTTTAATTTCCGTTTTTGAAACAAAACGTACTATTACAATAGTATAAATTAACCCGTGGAGTCCTATAATAACATTAAAATATAATACTATTAACGTTCAACTGCTGCAGTAATGCCATTATATTTTATAATGTTTGAAAAAAAAATGAAGCAGTTATTGCATACCTCCTAATAAAGATTTAAATGCACTTACGATCATTCTAATTCTGATATGACACTATAGTATACCTACACTACTATGATGAGCGAATTAAATATTTTATTGAGTAGATTATTTTAAAGTTTATGTAGGTAGGCACTTATTATTTATACCTTATATTTAGAATATTTATTTCTTTATTATATATACATTTTATCAGTTTATCTGGTTCACAAATCAGGTACAAAAAAAAAAAAAAATACTTATTATTATAAAAAAATTGCAGCCTATCAAACTCTATAATTAGACACTGTATAAATATTATCTCCTATTATTGGTTAAAAAAACACATACACACACATATATATTTACCAATTAACGAATATCTCGGAGAATCACTTAATATACAATACAAGTGTATCTCTACGGTGCGGCGTTCTTATACATTGTGATCTTTTGTCGTAAGAGATTTTTTTCTTAGATTAAATAACTATTATTATTCGATTCAAGGTCGACGTCTTCCAACGGTGGTTATTTTCAAATCATAAGTTATGTCCGTTCTTTTGCAGCTAATTTCTCAATGCTAATATTATATATTATGTTTAATACATGCCGGACCTTGTATACGTCATCGCCGTATTATTATGTTATCGGTCCTCGTAATATTTAAACATCACATAATAATAAAATTGTTCTAATATTACTTTTCGCGTATAGATGGTTTCTTTGACCAATCAAAAGACGAATGTGTTTCAGCGAATTTATATTTTTTATTAGATATATCATACGTTATATTATGTAAATATTATAATAATGTTATTGTGATCGTACCTATGTACAACGATTCTATAGGGTCATCGTCGGAATAAAACACACGCACAGAGTTCGGTGGCAACGATTTATTCCGGTTTTTGGTTCACGGTTGCTGAACATTGAGGACAGTACCTACATTGCGTATCAAAAGTAATAACAGCGATGGTAAAGAGAAAAAATATGTGCATAATGTATTATAATAAATAAAATAGACACAAGGCTGTGTACTTCTATCTGATGACCCTACCTAACGTAACTTTAATAAATAAATGATAATAATATTAATATGAAAAAAAACTTTAAAAAAATATGTACATAAAATACATCTACAATGGAATACCTACACAAGGTTCATATTTAATTGTTGCGTTTCTTTTTCGTAAAATTAGGTTAGTAAATTGTTCTTAAAACATCCGTTTTCACGGCAAAAGTGTATATAGGTATATAAATGTAGGTAACTATGCTGTATAGCGTGTATAGTAGCTACCTACACGCGTAGGATATCAAATTTCAAATGCTTTCCAATGTAAATGTCACCACACATATCATGTACGATTTACAAATTTCCCTTTTTTATAATAATAATAGTATATTATGTATGTTATATTCCAACGTGATTGTTTTATATACGAATAAATATTAAGGTCAAATTCGATAAAAATCGTATGGAAATTCTCAAGTGTCTGTGATGCTAAAATGTTTATTATATATAATTATTTGCATTTTAAAAATGGATGAACATATTGCAGTATAATAATTACACTATTATAAGTTAGTCATGTTTGAAAAGAAAAACGGGCAGTCGTGTAGTAGGTACAACATCCATTATTTAAAAACCAACGTTAGAGTTTCTTGACTCGGTTAATTAGTTAAACCAAGAAATATTATCAGCTTGTAAATTTGTAACAACCTGTTGATCTGAAATATCAAAGTACGTGTGATATATATTATTTAAATTTAAATCAACGTTTCCAATATTATAATAATAACGTTAAAATGATGTATTATATACATTAGTATTATTATTAACAACAGTAGGTAGTCTGTAAGGTTATACATATATATGCGTTCAATCTGAATCCATTAGAAATATGTAGGTACGTAATGTAATACGTGCACTGTGCGCACTGCACACAGTATATTTCAAAAACTCGTGCAATACTTCTGAGATTTTCCATGCGTTTTTGTCAATTGAAATAATAATAATTTTAATTTTTAATATACCATCAAGACTAATATTGTTTTATAGATGGTTCATAAACATTTAAGTTAAAGTTTTTTATAACCGATCTATGAATGTTTTTAATTAAATTTAATATCCACTCGACAGTATATTTTATATGATATGCAAATTTAAAAATTACAGTATGAAGTAGCGTATATTTATTATACCAGGTATATAATATATATATATTGCTAATTAATGCCAAGTGTTATAACAACGACTCCGGATGTATCGATAGATAACCCGAGTTTACAAAAATGTATTTACATTTTTGATAATTCATTAAATATATAGTAAACTACGTCATTTATATATTTTTTAATTAAAATTAATTATGTTAAGGTTAAGTAAGTATATAATACTAAACAATATAGTATTATAATAAATGATCACATTTTAATTTATTTTGTTTCTTATTTATTTATTTTTTTACCAGTATTACAATGCTTTAAAATTTAGAGTACCTACCCAATTTTTATTTCATCAAGATAGATAATCAATAATGCATTTTTAATAATTTAGCCCTCCTCTAAAATAGCTTATAGTCTATTTGAAACGACTGTAACAAATTAATTGTGTTTAATGCATATGCTGTGCCTATTTAATTGATATTAAAGACGCAATTTTGTTTTGATTTAAACCATGAGCACGTATTTTTTTTCAATGAATAAAATAGGTTACCCTTGAATTAAATAGGTACGAACAAATGTACAATCAATTAAAAAGAAATTATTAAAGAAATTATTTGAATGTCCTAAAACATTACTTTCCAAGTATAAAATTTGTTTTATATATCAAAGAATTTTCATTCAATATTTCATTTTGCATTTTTCATATTTTTAGGAAATTTTTAAATATAATTTATATTCTTTAGCTCAAAATCCAACCTTATGGTATATTTTTTTAGCTTAAAAATGTATATTATATAAGTATTTATTTTATATAGTTTATTAGTTTTTTTGTTTCGACTAGCTGGTTGGTTGTACGTATGTTATTATCTTCTATTATTTATGAATGTTAATTTAATATAGCTTCATGTCTTTTTAAAAATTTAATATCCATCTTAATCCATTTAAACAACGTATAAAATACAGTAATTGAAAATATATATAATATTATATATATATATTATGTATGTAGTTGCTTACTATATTTTATATTATGATAATGATCATTGATTGAAATATAAATTATATTATCTAAAGGCTATTTGCTTGTATTTATAGCTAGCGGTGTACAGATTTAATTTACAAATTGTAATGAATAATGATTGATATACATATAAAAAACAATAGATCGGTAATAATTATTTGTATAGGTACGTTGATTTTTTTGAATTCAGTATTGGTTTTGATCATGCATCTGATTTATTTTGAAGGTCACAAACATTCATTCATCCGTATTTCCACACGATACTCTGGTAAAAATAGTATCAACATTTTTCATATGTTAATTATTTCTTACATGTTCGATTATTTCAATGCCATGACTATTATATACGACTAGAAATAAGTGATGCAATAAATTGCAAGTATTTTTTTCTTACGTAAATTTTTCAGAGATCATCCTACGGCCACACGCAAGTTTAAGGTCTAGGTTATTATTGTTACAATTTTTTTCTCCAGGTTTACGAATAAAATCCAATTTATTGAAGGTAATCGCGTGACGATCGAATTTATGTCCATACCGTTGATCTATTGTGCCCCCTCTCAATATCCTATGCGTATAAAATACTAGATGATTTTATAATAGTATAAATAATAATGTATTGCAATGAATAATTAATAATTAGTGAAGATTATTTAAACGCATATAATGTGTGATACTTTTATAATAATAATATATACATTTATGTATTTATTAACTTAATAGTAATTGGCAATTTCAAAGTGAACTAATTATTATAGCTATACATTTATAATATCCTATATTGTGTAATAACAATCTACATATTTTAATACTATATAGTATAACAACAAAATTAAATTACAATTTACGAGTTTCAAGTAAAAAATTGAATGAGTATTAGTGTGTAAATAAAAATACAAACATGTAGGATGTAGGTATCTATAGTTTGTATTTAATCATTCCAATAAAATATGAGTAGATAATTAAAAATTCAGAGATACACATCACACACTGTTCATAAAATACATTAACACATGAAGATGTTATGATAATAATATTTACAAAAAATATAAATTATTGCATCATCCAAATAATTCACAACTTAACAAATGTTTTAATTTTTTTTATTTTATATTCATTTAAAGATTTTATCTCATATTAATAAATTTAATGTTCACAATATAATGTAATAGATAAATAGATAATTTGTATTATATACGATAATATCATCAAACCGAATGTTAAAATCATTAAACTTAACTAATATAGAATAAAACTGAGTTTAATTACGTAATATTTAACTTTTTTACAACTAAAAACTTTTCAATAAGTATATTTAGTCCTTCACCTAAAAAAAAAAAAAAACTTTGCAGATGTAAAAAATAATAATCACAGTGTTAATGTAATTACCTTCCGCGATTTTCTCATAGAATAATATAATAACATTATAGTAAGTTATTCAGTATTAGCAATGTTTAAACTGTTCCACATTAATCGACCGGATTTATTTTTATTTAAAGTATTTACTATTTATATGCTATTTATTTTTATTCAAATAATCAAGATCATAATATTTCACAACTGTATAGAAATACTTTAGGTAGGTACTAGTTCTTAGTAATAATACTTATACCTAATCATATGTAAATCGAAGAATACAGAATGTAGGTACAATAAAATTCGTAATCGGAAATATTTTTAGAGGGACTTGTAACTTTATAACAAATATTGGAAACCGGACTAAAAGGCCTTGGAAAGTAGAATATCACAAAAACATCGCACGTGTATAAATAATTTATTATTACATTTTATTAATCTCTTTTATTATTGTTATTAATCCGTCTTTACGATATTAACAATAACCCGCCATGCAAATGCGAAACGGAATGCGAACTTTCACAGGTCCCGGCAAAGGTGCCAGCTGACAAGTCCAACCCCCGTATATAATAGCGTGCCCGCTGACTACTTGGCATAAAATATGTTATGCAACTATATAAATATAATAATATATAACATATTAAATATACCCACCCATTACATTTCTGTACATATGTAGGCAGGTAAATCGGTTAGTCTGAGAGCTTATATTCCGAGTTTACGATCGTGTTTATCTCACAATACGTGACTAGGGGTCATGTGCTGGGCAATGCGCATAGTATATGAGTATATTTAATTTTTAATGGACATAATTTTATTGTGATCGCGATTATGCAACTTCGTTGGCAACTGGACGTACCACGTCCTTGGAGGTCATTTTATTATTATTATCATTATTATTGTAACTATTATTTGTTTTTTTTTTTTTAAAGATGTTTCACTTTCACTACCAACGGTGACCATCAACCACGACCGGACAAACTAGAGCTTTGTCAGACTATTCACGAAAAGTCACAATTAAAGATTCAAATTACCGTTTAAACCGCAAGTACTTGATATTTTGGTTATTATCATTGATGGGCACACACGTTACGCGTGAGAATGATATAATGTAATATACGCAACAAAAATGGAATAAATCTTTACCTATTATTTTCTATAAGACGGCGTTTTGTGTATGCAATTTTAAGGTTAGGTTAAAGTCGACCACAAACATAACAACGACAGTATAATAATATGTAGTTTCTTTTAAATATTATTATTGTATTTAGAAATAACAATAACGTTTTTTTTTTTTTTTTGACAGATTCGCTATGTATTACGTATGTATATTATGAACGATATATAGATTAATTTTGAAAACCTGTTCAATACGATCGAACTTCAATTATAATACCGCTTGACACCTTTATACATTCTAAATTAAACCTAATTGCATTATTACATGTATGTATAATTATAAAACTAAAAACCTTGAAATCCTACAGTTAGACGAATTTGACAGTCGTAACAACTAGTGTTGATCGCCTAGCACAGTAGTAAGTATATAGTAAAGACGCATTAACAAATATTTGTGTAATAGTGATAAAGACATGTTTATTTAACGGGCACTTGATTCATATTAATTAGAAAAGTCGTATTTTTATAAATATATAATGTCATATGAAATAGGTGTATTGCCTCGGATTATTACGAAGGACGCGACAGTTGATGTTGTTTATTAAATACTCCTTAAACCGTAAATCATTTTCCACGTTTATAATTTTAATAGCTATTTATTTATGATCATTTATCTAATGAATAAGAGACTAACAATACATTACAATAAATTATAATACACTATTTAAAGTACAAATTATTTTTATATTTTTGCTCTTCATTAATTTGAAACGAGTAAATATCGAATTCCACCTATATAACAGTTTGACTGAAAAATAAATTAATATCTAAAGAGTAAAGACGTTATATATAGGTACTATATAATATATTGTATACATTATGTACGTGGACAAAACTTAAAAACGTTGAGTGTAACAATAATTAATGAATCAAGTCTTGTTCGTATTATACGTACCTATCTACTGAAAATGGCAATTAAAAATTCTAGACAACAAAATAATATTGGCCTAAACATATATTATACATGAACATAATACTTTCAAGATTTCACTTATTGTTGCTTAACTGTTATTGTTGTTTTATTCTTACTATTCAATTTAAGACTGTAGTATGATATTGTCACAATAAAATTGTTAAATATGTATTATATTATATATTTTTTTATTTTGCATAAGTATTTGATATATCTATGGATGTAAGAAAAAATACTCACGTAAAAGAAAAATATTAAAAAATTCACTTACCCTTATTGAATAGATATTTCGTTATTACAGATGACTTCTATAAACTAGCACTAATACCGTCGGTACACTAATATAGTAATAAATACGTTGGGTGCTTCTATACTTTTGTCAAGGCTGTTTTGCCCTACCTCTCTCATCCCTATACTAAGATCATACAGTTACGTAAAGATATCTTGTTAGACAATGATTAACCTTGGATAAATTATAAATTTTAATATCTAGTTCGGTATGGTAAACAATTAGTCGAATTATATTTTAAAAAGATCTTCCAATTGTTTCACTGAAATATCACTGGTCTATGATAGCCCAACGGAAAAATATTATAAGGAATAATATATAGAATGTCTAATATAATAATAACATACATAATTTTAAAAAATCGTACACAAAATCAATATAACTAAAGTATTTGTAAGCATTTGTTTGTTTACGTTAAAAGTAGAACCTCGAAATTTAAGATATAAATATATTGAATTATTAATTTTCTATTTTCAAATAAAAAGAAAAAATAATTATAAATAAGTTATAGATAAACCACTTAAAAATGCTGCAAAAAAAAAAAAAAAAAACATTAATAGATAGATTTAAATCACATTTAAGGATAATCTCAGTGTACAGTTACCTATATAAACAGAAAGGTGAAAATGTAATTTTTTAGATTAAATTAAATTTTTTGTACATAATCTTCATTACTCTTTTATACTGTCTAAATATTGTACCAGATAGATAATATTACAATAAACAATTTTTGAGTTTAGATCAAATTAATATACGTATGAATGAACAAGAAAAGCATCTATTTAAAAAAAATGTACACTATATTTTATATTTTAATTGTTAAGCTTAAAGTTAGATGACAATAGCTCTATTAAGTAATAATAAAATAATCATATGTTTTTAATTTAAAATTTATAAAATATAAATGATTATGTAAAAATGAAAAATATCATAGATGTGTTAGAGTCTAATATATAGGTCATTAGTCAGGTAGACTTGTTTTCTTCAAAATAAAAAATAAAAATTTTATATTCTAAAACGTTTGACAATGAAATCAATTTGTAACTTCGTTACTAGTTAGCATTGCGAGAATAGCAATGATAAAAACGAAAATACTAAAGTAATAAGAATACTATTTTTGACAATACCTAGGTTATATTAGTTTTTTTACATTTAATTACAATAAAAAAAATTTAATACATTGACAAATTTTCAGGAAAATAAATGTTTCAGTCTATAAATATATTAATTTATTGTAAAATGACATATATTCGTTTATAATATTTAACGATTACAAAACTCTCTCTCAATTTAAGAAAATGTATCATTAAAATATCGCTTTGTATAGGTAGTTTTTGATCTAAAATACATGTGGTTGTATTATATTTTACGAGGTCGTTGGGAAATCGGCCCATTTGTTTAGGTTTAATGACGGAATAATTCCGCTACGACAGGGTACCCTAGGATTTCTGTAAAAAGACAAAAGTATTATTAGGATTTGGTTTCAAAAACAAAAATTATGTCTTTAAATGGTCTTAATCCAATTAGTTCTAATTAGAGTGAACAAAATTTTTTACTTTTTGAATTAAACGGGTTAATATAGTTTTAAAATAACTGCAAATTGATAGGGATCAGAAAAATATTTTGTATTTTACTTTTATTATAATTAAAATTATTAAATTGTTAAGCTAATTATTAATTAGTAAGTATTGAAGGTTACATTTGCAATTATTTTACTAACAAAAGGTGAAAAACATAAAGATATGTTATATTAATTAATGTATTAAACACTTAATTTAAGAACTTCTTTATATTTATCCAGACTTTAAAATATAAGATTTGTTAATTAAATACATACTATTTTTTTTTATTACAAAATGAAAAATATTAAATTCTACATAATAAGTAGTTTATTAAAACATTTAATTGTACCTACTGCATTATTAAATTTAAAAACAACAATAAAATTATAAAATACATGCACAGTGTCGATTTTTTTTTTTTTTTAAATCTTTGAGATCAAATTATGTTATTTATTTTAAATATAAAAAATATAGATAATAGGAACTATATTAATAGAAATAATTAAATATTGTGGTAGATAACATTGAATTTAAAATATAAGTGTATCTAAATATTTCTTACATTTCATGGTCAGGTAGAACAATTGGCCACAACTGAATAGTGTCGATCAAATCAGTATTGTCGCACAACACTCGAGCTAATCTTGTTTTTCGGATTTCATGTAATTGATCTAAATATTATATAAAGTTGTATTGTTAATATTTAATTATTTATTTATCATAAAAAATAAATATTTTTCAACTGAAAGACCTGGAGTAAACGAAGACGGTTGATTTGGCAGTTCATACCAAAAACGATCACCTCTTCTGGCATAACTAAATTGAGTAGCCAAAATACAAGAAAAAACTGGACCTGCCATACTTCCTGGTAATGGTTTTTCGGATATACCGCCAGACCATAAATCTACATCTTCTGGAGAGCTGTAAGAACAAAATTAATTTTGTAAGTTAAAGCTTTGAATTTGTGAATTCTTATTTACTCATATATTGTTGAATATCGATGAATAGTGGAGTTAGGCATATCTCCGGATAAACTTTGAAATAAGTTAGACGCTGGTAAACCACAAAACTTTCTAAAACAAATATAATTTACAATAATTACAGTAAAAATAGTATAGCATAAATATTTAATTATAAAATTAATTTTGGTATATTCAGTGTAAACCAATATAATTACTAAATTTAAAATAAGAAGTATAAAGATACACATATTCAAACATTGCATGCACATAATACATAGTAGAATAAGAATAAGAATAAGAAATACCTACGAATTATGATCAAATATTACATTATATAATATAGAACTTATTTTTAAAGTCATATAATGCCTAATTTATTATATAAGAGTATGATATTTGTCAAAGAGTGGAATAGATATTTTTTTAAATAATTCTAAAATGTAGAGCTTTACTTATATTTATATTTAATTATAAAGTAGATAATCAATAAAATTGATCTTTCATACTCGTATTGTTTATAAACTGAACAATTATAATTTCAATCAGTTGACGTTCGCATCTATGTAGCAATGCAATTCTATAACTTAAAATTATAGAGAGTGAGAGATAATTCCCTAAAAATAGTATTATTAATTAATAAAGTATTATTGCATTTCATTTTAGATTCTGCACGAAGTGTCGATAAAATTTTTTTGGCCCAATCAAAATACTTGAAAATCTCATACAAAGTTCCTCATAAGTTATTCTTATAGGGATTAAAAAATTATAAGAATACATGGGCACAATTTTTTTTCATTAGCATTTGAAGTTCAAATATTGACGAAAATTCGTGAAAACCATGAATATTTGCAAATTATTTTGTAGTTATAATTCATACAAATCTTT
>VUJU01002409.1:0-37768 GCA_009835225.1 Aphis craccivora
TAGATAACACTGACATAAATATTTGGTGAAAATTTCAAGAATTTACAGTGATTAGTTTTTGAATTAAAACCATATAAAAAAATCGATTTGGTCGAAAACTTGTTTTGCGTAAAAATTCCCGTTTTTCCGTCATTTTTTTTTGGTTTTTCCCGGCGCTTTTGAAAACTATTGGAAATTTTTTACTTTTGACCCCCCAAAGTACAAACTACATTCACTTTCCTATCCGAAACAGGGTCCACTTTTTAAAATTGGAGCACTTTTACTGCTCCAAAACGTGGTGACAGACACAAAAATAAAAAAAATAAAAAAAAAAACACACATCATTGTAAAATCAATACATTCTTCACTCCGTTCAGAATCTAAAAAATGAAAAAATAAAAAAATACACTTAATAGGTACATCAATGTTTTAAAAGTATGAAATTTTACTGATAAGGAAACATCTTTTATAAAAAAAAAAAGTATTTAAAAAAATTAAAATAAGTAGTTTAATTTATATGTTATGATATTTACAAATAAAAAAAAGTTATATATACTGTAAACAATGCATGCAAAGTAACTTATATGGAATAAAGGAAAAGACTGTGGAAAATTCAGAATAAAAATTTCAACATGTAATTAATTATTATAGGTATACGATGTATATTATACACATTCCATTTATAATATATTGCTAAATTCGTACTTTTACCGGCACAACATTACACACATTGTCACATTATTTAAACATTTGTCTTGTTCAATGTTTGCATAATATTTGGGATCCTTTTAGTGGGACCGTCTTACATATTTATATATAACGCGTTCATAGTATTATCGTAATACGTTTTTGTTTAAGAAATATTATTATTTTTTAATTATTTCTCATAAATAATAATCATTATAATGATCTGTTTACCATGTACACGAATAATATAATGTTTAAGTTCAATTCATACGATATACCCTAAACAAAGTATTTATTTTCTACACAAAACGTTGCTATAAAAACAAGTTTACAAATGTATTGCTAAAATGTTATAAGACAGTGAAATAGACAGAAATTATTACGATGTGTAACTAATGTAAATAGTTAAATCCGATCGAATGGTATAAACGATATTATTATTTGCCATTGAAATATTATGTAGCATATGTTATTATACTCGTATGTATATAGTTCCAACTATACAATATAAACACTATCTGAACTTGATTTATGCAAATAATGAAAATAACATGATGCACGCGTGTATAGGTAAATTCGTCGAATTTTATTATATTTTTTAAATATTGTTCCAAGAGAAAATATATAAAGTAGTTAAGATAAATAACAAAGTAAATAACAATTATTTTGAGCAAATAAAACTAAGTTGAATAAGAGCTTAAAATTGAATTTTTATTTCGAACAAATATGTGTTATTCGAAATTTCTAAAATGAGATGAGTATTATGCTTTTTAATTTTATTTTCAATTTACGAAGAAAAATGTAAATAAATTGCATTTTTAATATAAAACGTAGATATTATTTATTCGATTTAAATATTTGTATTTTATTAATATTATTATTATTATTATTTGTTTAGAAATGAATGAGCTTTTCCATTGTTCAAAATCGTATATCTACTTTTCATAGGCCGTGATTTTTTTATAGTCTGAGGTCTTAAGTGTGATTAGCTCCCTTTTAAACAATTCCCAAGTCGGTAGTCAATAGTCACCAAAATTCTTCAAGTTTGAATAGTATTATTATTTTATTTATCATATTAATATTTGTAAAAATTATTATTTTAAAATTACTTATAAATTGGATTCTATTTTGGTAGTCTTTAGTTGAAATAGTTGTTATTGATGGTCGGCAAGTCTTACAGCAAAAATAAAGACAAACATACTTCATAATATTCATGAAATAATATTTTAAAGAAGTCACAATACATGTATAATACGTATTATATTTATTTATAAATTAACCTGTTTTGCTAGTTTTATTAATAATTTTATTTCTAAAATAAAAAAATCACTGTTTAAAAAAAAAAAAAATTAACAAAGTTTTACTAATATAATATGGTATCATATAAACTCGGCATTCGTTATAAGCAATATAAACAAACATTTTTAAAAAAAAGATCATCGTTCATATTCCCATAAATCGATTACACCCGCACAGTTTTCTCAAAATTAAATCGTTCAATATCGCACACATTGGTATGTCAATTACTCACATATATCCGATATGTGTATATTAAAAATCACAAAATCCTAAGAAATGAAATTAATTTAATAGATTATTTAAAAAAAAAAAAACACTAGGATATTTTTTTAATAGTATACCTAGTTGATCATTTATTCAATTCTAAATATTTTCTTGTGTACATATTTTATTTTATCTTTTTTTAATATGTTGAATTAATTTTACGAAGATATAATATTAATTAATTACCTACAATACATTTTTATTTTTTAACTGCCAATCAAAAGTGTGTGGTATGGAATAATTATCGACTCTTCAAATTTCCCTTTTTAACAATAGAAAAAAATTGTGCGGTATTTAATTGTTTAAATGTTTGGATATGAATGGCTATAGTATGCGGTTTTGAAAAGACGCCTAATAATTTTTTTGATAAATAAGTATTAAGATAACGTCAGAAAATTTTTAAACGAATTACAGTTTGGAATAACTCGTTTAAAAATTAAAATATCGAACAAATCCAACGTTTAAACGCAGAAAATATGCCTTACCTTTAAGTTGAATAATAGGCCGACACGCGGTTTCTATGAGATACATTCGAAATTGTGACTAATTACAGTTATCTGGTATAAAACACACAAGAGGTATTGTGTATCTTAAGGGTATTTACTGAAAACAAAGATATTAAACACAGTGTTGATTATTGAGTGTAGTTGCATATATTATAATTTATAAAGCACATTCATGTTTGATTATTATAAGCTATTATTTATTTTAAATTTTTAAATGTTTATTGTATAAATGGAACAAAAATCGTTAGAGAAGTTTGGATATGTGAATTTTAATGCATATTATATTTAACTAGGCTTATTCGAGTTGCTTAATGGAATTTAACTTTAAAAAATGTTTTCGCGGTGTTATAAATATTAGATATTATAATATTAAATTCATAAGCTTTTAGTGGTTAGGGAATCAAGCTGAGATGTGATTAAAAGTATAATATTAGAACGCCGCATTGTAATTCTCGGAAAAATCGTTTATGACATTTCCGTACAAATATAATTTTTTCAAAACCGCAAAAGTTTTGAGTTTTATCATTACGTATATTATATTGCTAAGTTTGTTTGGCATGTATAAAAATAAACGTCTTTAAAAACACATTTATCATGAGTAAAATATGATTCATGTGATGTAGTAAAATGTAGTAAATAAACGATAAATGAAAAAAAAAGATTCGTAATTCGTACATAATAATGGAAAAAAATGATTTTTCTCTCCGTTACTCTAAGTCACATGACGTTTTTGGTTTAACACCAAAAACTTCACGAAAGTTTAATGATAATAATTGGATTTGGATCAGCGCACACAATCAGGGGACGACGCGTGTGTGATATTATTTTCAAAAGTACCTACGGCACAGCAGTGAGCAAAGAATATTGTGTATTAATAATATAGAAACTTAGGCCGTCGTGGTTAAATCAAAAACTTTTTGCCTCACGTATATGTTTGCTTTACGACCGAGCAGCCTCGACGAAAGTTTGTGATACGAGTGTGACATATAAAATATCCGTTCACACTAAATGTGTATCAAGAATTATATTCTTGAAGAAGCTGGTAAAAACAATGAATATGGTAAGATATTTTTAGTTTGCACCTATATCATTATCTACTCGGTGATCACAATAGAAATGGAATACTGAAAAAAAAATAATATAGTAAAATTAAATTAAACGTAAGTGACAATATTAAAAAAAATAATACTAACTTTGTAATCACTCTACTGTAAAGTAGGTCAGAGAGGGGAGGATAAGTCATAATATTCATATTAATATCATATATTATCTAAATATATAGTATTATTTATACTTTATAGTAAAGATAATACGTAGGTACAATATTGTACAATGTACATTTAAATACCCCTCACTAAACAATTGTAAATGTCTAAAATAGTCGATATTATAGTATATAATATATAATATATTGTTTTTATGAATCTGAATACTTTTAATAATTAGAATACAATATATACTTATATATATTATTTATTGTTATTGATGTTATTTACTCGTATTTTGCTTTTAGGTAAGAATTATTAATTTTTGTCAAAAACTATGAATTTGAAAATGATAATACGTGTATACGTTATAATACTGTTTCAAGTTTCCACGAATATTACTTTTTAATTACACACTAATAAATAATGTAATTATTGTCTATAAAAAAAATATGCTTAAATACATTTCAGATTTTCGTGAATTATCATGTTTAGTAGATATAAGTATTACTATTTTTATTTTATTTTTTATGTGGATATTTTATATTAAATTTTCAAATTGTATACATTTTATAAATGTTTAACTAGAAACTAATTTGAAAATTTTTGTGATCTTGTAAAAATTTAAACTTCAAACGTTTTTAAAAATATTGTGACAATGTATTTTTGATATTTTTTAGTAAGCATAATATTAACAAATTGTGAACAACCTTATTTATTCAATATTTTAACATTTATATAATTATATATTAAAAAATATATGTAAAAAATGGCAATACTCAGTGGCTAATTTTTTTTTATTTTCCGTAGTGCACATTTTTAAATTTGAGCTTAGTTACTATCAATTTGTCCAAACTCCAAGGTAGGTTATAGTTACAGAATGTAATATAGTACTATAAAGGTGGTGCACATTTTTATTTTTGGTAGTGCACATTTGTAATTTTGTAGTGCACAAAATGTGTCGTAGTACACATAAAAATAGCCACTGGCAATACTTATGAACATTTCTAGGCAATTGATTTTTTTAAGTGATACCAAAAATATACAAAATTGATGTTTTAATTGGCGTATGGAAAAAAAATTCGTTTTTTTTTTCATTTCCTTGATTATTTTGAATTTTTTTTTATCTTTCGAATTACCGACGAAAAAATGAAGATTAAAGATCAAATGTTTTACCAGAAACCTTCTACAAAGTTCAAAATCTAAGCATTATTTATTGTGTATATATATTGTTTACTGTAAAAAAATGTCTTTCGACAAAAAAACACAAATACTTTTGTAAAATCAATACATCCGTCGCTTATTTGAGTCTTGGAAATACCTACCGATTTTTACTGACTTTGATGTTTCCTATTATTACTAGATGATTTTAATGAAAAATCGTATTAATAATAATGCTATGTTAACTTAAGAACAAATTCTTACTTTAAATAATTGATTTATTTATGAAAATAAATAGTTTCGTGTCATGTCATAAAAAAAATGTCCAAATTTTTCATGAAATTAATTTTTGTATCAATGTATTTTGTGTAACTATGGTTAGTTTCCTTTTTAGAGGAGTACATTTATAACGTTACTAATTTCTATGTGTTTTTTGTTTTATATAAAGCGGAGTTATTAATTATAATTTATATAGATTAGCCATTAGCATATGTTAGCTATATTGCTTCGAATCTGTGATAATTAGTCTATCATATTAAAAGTATTATCTACTAAATATACAAATTACAAATTAACGGACGTAACAAATGAATCACTAATAATATAAATGTTTTCGATAACTCGATCATAGTAATGCGTAGTTTGCCATTGTTGCATATTATAAATTCGATATCAATATCGTAAATGGCCAAAAATTATTTTCTCCGATGATACATCTTTATGTAACTATAGTTATTAGTAATAACATTACCTATATTAATATAATACAATTGAAATAAACAATTATAATTTATTTTTTGCATGCATTAATTATTATTTTAGTATTAAAATTTATAATTCACATTCAATTTCACGCTTATTTTAGCGTGTTAAATGCTACGACCGCAATTTTTTAAAATTTTTAAATATATAAATGGTCGGCGAAGTAGCATCATACGTTGTACCATAAAATTGATTTTATTTATAAAAATAAAACGTATGTTTGACCAAAAACAAAGTTATGTAGGTACTTTTATCAGTTTAATTATCATCAGTTTAAATACAATAAATACGATCATATTAAATATGCAAAAACATGCAAAATAAAAGTAGTACCATTTTTATTACAATAATATGAATCGCGGATATTATACTCACTAAAACTCCATTTGGACGTAGTAAAAGAAAACATGCTGTTGCATACAAATCCTAGCCCTGGTTATTACTTATTAATTATTACTATTATGTAATATTCTAAACTACACGTAATATGCAATGTTTAGTTTTTGAAACGTAAAATAAATTTTCAAATATTTTCATTCGATAACTTACCTTATTTAGTGTTACATCTTTTTTTAATTAAATCACCACGCTCAATATTATTTAATAATGTAATCGGTGATTTGTATTAGCGTTTTATCAGAAACGACCTACCTATCAATTTCCCACAGCTACTTTAAATTGATAAGCAATATTATAAAATATATTACATTGTATAAATTCCTAGAAGTTTCGTGGACCTATAGTGAATGGAAAAATATTAAAACATTTTAAACTTATTTTAATATTTATAATCATGTATTACATAGTATTAAGTATTAACCATATTATGATATTTTAAAATGCACGTTTTAGACATAAAATAAAATAAATTAAATAATTAGTATTGGACATTAAAAAAAAAATATTGGTATTTGTAACTTTACAGTAAATTCTAATTCTAATGATACAACATTCTTTTCTTTTTTTTTTTTTTAACTTCTTTTATAATACATCACAATTATTATATTACTCGTATACGCGGGTCTGCGCATATGGCGAAGATTATTGTATCGGTAAAATGTTATAATAATTGTTATAATCATTAGTCCACAACCGAAATTTAAAATATGACTGATAAGATCCAGACAGTAGTTATATTACTCGTATTTGAATAGTTCGCGATATCTTAATAATATAACATGACCGTATCATAAATCAATTTCCGACCGCTGGTTATAGGCCATAATATATAAAATTATTATCTATTGTATAAATTATTATTATTTCTGGAAATTAAGTTTATATTATCATAACGTTGATTATAATAATGTAGGCACACTAATAATGTTTTTCAAATAAAATATAATATTACTGCCCACTTTACTGACTTTCGTGCATGCATGTGCTACAGCATGTGCATAGGTATACACAGTATAATTATGTATTATACCAACCTAGGTACAAGTTAAACTTAAATGTTTCGTAGAAGTGTGTTCGGAATAAAAATCACTATCTATCATGACTCATAATTCGATCGATTGTAGCTTAATAAATATGGTATTAAGTGTTGGGAATTTCGTAGATTTTTTTGACGTCTCATTAGTCCGGTGATAATAATTTTTACATTATTTTCTCCATACCGGATACAGCTGCAAGACACATTAGACATAAGTGTAATTCAGTGTCCACATTGAATCAGATTACAATATTATCGTAATATTCATAATAAACCCGCCGAGGCGTTAACGATGAACTAATGTTAAGTAGATATTGCATTATAACGGAACTTGGACGTTTCCGTTTAATCCGCAATAACAGAGACATTTTCTCCCCGTCAAAAACATACTATACTCGTTACTCATCAACGCGAAAAAATACGTACAATTTTAGCAACCCTTTTGGAAAATATGAACCATTTAAAATCTAAAAATGTTGCTCATTTTGAATTAAACTTTTAAAGTCATTACAACACTTTTTGAATTTTAGAATTGGATCAGTTTTACATATCTATAGAGCATCGATATCATTATCGGATGCTTTACACGGAATTTGAGAAATAAATACTAGTACCTAATTAGTATAATTTATTTACCATGTGTCCATGTAAGAATATAACGGATTACTTCGATATAGTTTGATAAAGCTTTGATTGAAGTGCTATCCTGTACGCTTTTGTAGGAGAAGAAGGAATGTCTAACGCACGTCTAAATTTTGTATCGATATACAATTATAATAATACGTGGGGTGGAGATGATTAATGTATTTTTTTTATTATTATTACTCATGTGACATGTGCCGTTGTAAGAAAGTCCATAGCGTGGAAAACGAGAAGAGCGAACTATAAAACAAAGTGTCACCGACTAAAAATTTCGAAAAATGTCACGAAAATCGCGGCGATTCCGGTCAAGGTTAGGTTTATTAATCTTAAATTTTGTTCTAAAACGATAAGAAACGTTTGTTATAGTGACTATAGGACATAGATAGTACGCGGGACGAGTCACCGTCGCCTTGAACCTACCACGGCGGCGAGTTCTCATCTCCCGTAACGACCCGGTGATTCGTGTTACGCGGGTACGCGATCGACCGACGATGTTTTCTTTTTCCAGGCCAAGAACTATTGGGGTCAAGAGACCCGCAAAAAAATCACTGCAAAGTCAGTGGGCGACATTGGACGCTCCCGCGTAAGAGTCTTCGTAGGAGAGGGATCGAGCCGAAAGCGGAACGGGACGACGGCGTGGCAGATTTCACGGCAAATATAAAATATAGGAAACGATTACGTATCTGACCAAATCATTTTATAATACGTATGTATTATAACTGTGTACGTTAATACGTTATTATACACTTGACTTAGACAATGCGTCGTACATACAATATCGTTTCACATATCTCCCCTTTAACACCCCTCCCATCGTTCTATCAGGAGTAATACAATACCACGCACACGCAACAGAACAGAGTCGACGGCAAAACAATAATTATATGAGTATAGGTATAATTGTAGTATTATCATAATACTCCTCCGTGTTACATATTATTATTGTACAGACCGTCCGACGGTAATGACATTTATTCTACGAGTCCACTCGCAATGACGACGAAAACAAAAACATTTATAACAATGACACGTCATATAATAATATTATGATAATATTATGATGTACGTTTACACTTTATTGTCCACACGCGAGCCCGGATTAAGTACATCGTTATCATAGTTTGAAGCATTGTAATCACCTAGTTCATAATTTCATAATTACTTACTGTTCAAATAACAAATAAACAATATAATACAATTATTCCATTACTGAATGAAAAGTAAAATTATAAATGTATTTAACCCAGTTGAGGCTATGTCTAAAAAATTATTAAAATACAACCCCATCCCTTGAGTATTAATATTAAATAATATTCGATACCCTTTATTATTACTAGAAGACAGTAGTGTTCACGATGAAAGTCAGTTATTACCGTCTACAATCAGCACGCATAGATCAAGTCAATCAAGACATTTTTTAAAAATTATCTATAGATAAACAATATGTGTGTGAGTTTGGTTGTATATAATTAATGTTATATTATAGATTTAAAACAGTCAAAACATACTCATCCCCTTTTTCCTGGTAATTAATTTATTCGAATTATAACTTTTAGTATTTTTAAATACACTTTAAACCCCTATTTTTTACAGTGAATTATTAGTGGTCAACTAAAAAAATATATTTACCAATTTCATAATTCGAAAGAGTAGTTTCTCAGTTATTCAAATGTTTATATAATATCCATAAAAAAAAAAATGTTAAGAATAAAGATATACTATGTAGTATTTATTATACAAGACCATTTCTACAAATTATAAATTTTGATTGATTATTATTTTCATGGGCATCATTATATATGCTTAGAAAATAAAGTTAAATATCCCAAACTTTACTTTAAACTTACTCTACTTAAATTTAAATTTTGAATTTGATACGTCAACATTTTCAAAAAAATCATCAACTATAAAATTTACAGTTGAAAAGGGGGCAGGAGAAGGTAAAAATTTGAAATACAGAAGTTTGTATCTCCAAAAGACATTGCTCGGGTAGTAAAATATCTCGAAAATTTGAAAATATTTTCTTTAAGTACCTATATGTACTTGAAAGACCAAATTTAAAAAAAAACCGTTTTCACTGGAAAAAAAGTTATGAATCACTCTGTACATAAAATATATCAACTTAATTAAATATTATATCATTTTACATTATAGCTATTCATAACTTTGTGTACAAAATTGATGGTGTAATATGTAGGATATATTAGGATATATATATTTTCACTAGAACTCATCATCACTACTTCAGAGGTACTTCAGACTTCAAGTAGCCGATAGTAGGATCGACCAATTATTATGCGCTCTGTATCTACCGGCATAGTGTTACGTATAGTAAGATAAGCCTGCAAATCAAATGACATACCTAACTACCTAGCTACATTGTGTGTTTGAAATCGTGTTTTTGTAGGCACATGAGATAAACAAATAAACATCATCTAGTTGATTAAAATTGTTTGAATAAAAATGATACTTTTATAGTTTTATCTTTGCTTTAACTTTGTAACTAGTATCTTATGATAATAATGCCCACCGTTTATTGTGACCCATTGTAACTACATAATATATCAAAACATACATGATCACATTTATGATATCATATATTACTACATTTATCATAATATAACCATACCAATTTTATACCTACAATGTTAGGTATATACTATTACTTACAATATCATAATATAATATTATACACCGTGCACACCGTGGTACATTATACAATTGTATGGATCGTTTCGTACCGACCGACGTGTCGTTTTTGCCGGATGATTTATGATTTTAGATTTTTAGCGCACAATGGTCCTTACGAGAGAAAAAAATCTTAAGTCATTGAAGATCATCATTATTATTATTACTATTTTAATTATCCCACACCCGGACGTCGAACGCGTAGTACTACGATACTCCGTCTAGATGTGACCGTTGTAGAAACGAAACCTTATTAATGAATTATGCGTTTGAAAATCGATTGATCATAACGAAATCCGGTTTTGACTGAATGTCACAGCAGTGTTCGAGTACAATGAACCGTCAAGGTCCTCCCATTCATATTATTGTAATATATTTTATTTAAATATACAGATGTAGGTACCTACAATAGGTATATATACTTATATATTTTAATTATTATAATAATGATAATAACGATTACGATCATCGCTCGGTCATGATGATCGACGACCGTTTTGTTTGACTTATCGTAGGTAACGAAAAAGTACACACCTCATCAATATGATACACAGACAAGAGCGAATAAAGGGGAGGGGGACTATGGCCTTTTTTTGATAGAACTATAACAAACGTTCTTGTTAAGTAATCTTAGTAAGTAACTTTGATTTATAGTTTACTATTATCTATCATTAATCGTATTAGCAAATAAATAACGGATATTCTATTTACAAAATTAAGATCATGGATAAAGACCAAGGTGTACTACTTCACTCTGTGCTATGTGCTATACTCTATGCTTGCAACACTGATCTACTGAGCACTATTGTATGGATAAACATTGGCTGATAAATAATATTTATTTTATATCACAAGCAATACGGACGGATAGTGCTTACGTCATACACGTTCTTATCATACGTACAAATCTTATCAATGGATCCGTTGGATCCAAACAAACACTATTATAATGTAATAATATCACTTAAAATCAGTTAAAATTAATATTTTACACGTTGTTTAAGCAGAATTGTTTAATTCTTAAGGTTTGTGTGTACTAATGCACTATGCATAGTTAGTTTAATGAAAATCGTGTAAATTGAAAGTTAAAACTACAATTTTCAATTTTGTTCAAATTTTCTAAAAGTAAATGATTTTCATATAGTACAAAGTATTTGTTTGGATCCAATTAGGACATTTGATAAAGATTTATATAACATTTGTGACGTAACAGTATCCGTCCGTATTCAAAATTAAAATGTATTTATACGTCTTTATTTTTTTAATCGTAATTGTTCAGTCTTTAATGGTAGTGCATAAAATAAACATAGGTACCTCTATGACTTTTAAGAAAGTAATAAACGGATTTTCCAAAAATAAAAATAAATTAAATTTTATAATTATAATATTGGTAGTATTAACATTTTGAAATAAAGTGTGTATTATATAACTATATAGGTTTTATTATTTATCATTATCACCATAATTCAATGTATAAAGGTAACTTAAAATAGGTACCTACTTATTTTTATATATTTTAATCTTAACGAGCAGACAAGCATAAAGAGCCAGTAAGTTTGATTTTTTTCTCTTTGGCGGGGGTTTTTCCACTACTACTCTGATTCGCAGGTATAATTTTTTTTTGTGCATAGGTGAAATATTAGGTTTTTCCAAAAGTCTAAATCCATCTCTTTCCATAATATAAAAATTATCTATGTATATCTATTGAATATAGATATGTTATAACATTAACAGGTTGTAATAATATTATTACATCATATTACAGTGCTCTAGACTCTAGAGTCGTTCTATTTTTATATTAGATACCTTATTTTATGTGTTTTATTAATGTAGCGAATATGGGTAAACGATTATTTTATTCTGATTGAATTGTATTTCAAATATATTAGACTTTTTTGAATAACGTATCATAGTTCACTGAAAGATAAATCGTTTTCTTTTGTATTCAATTGAAATATAATAAAATGCAATGTAGATAAACATCAATATTTGTTGGTATGTTTGAACATATTATTAAATATTACTATGTATGGAATATCAAATGTGAGATTGACAAATTGCCATGTGACGATTATTTTATTATTTTATATTTTTCAGTTCAGTATTACACTATTACCTGTTAGGTATAATACATTTTAGTGTACCCAAGCCATCTATAGAATAATGATGTGTTCATCATTTTATCAACCGTAAAACTTTATAATACTTAGTTATTTACAAGCTGCAATAAATTTAGGTAAAATAGCTTTTAGGTAATTGAGAATAGAGAGTCCGTCATAGTGTCATACCGATTTTAATTATTACATTATTATATTCGTTGCTACGGTCCAGTACTCTCTCAAGACCTACCTATCTCTGAAAGTCTGAAATAATTTAAAAATACACCAATATTAGATAACCTAGTGGCTAGTAGACATAATAATATGACATAATATATGGTTGTACATTTAACAATTATAAACTCAAAAAGTATGAATGTTATTATAGAAATACATGTTTAGACAATTTAAAACCATTTTAAACATTTTTGAAAAATAATATTTTTTGATATTTTGATGTAATTTTAAAACAAATAACTTAAGATACTTGCAATTTCCACCAAATGTTTAAATTTTTTTTATATAGGTATTATATAATAAAATTATCAAAATATTTTGACTGTTTAATCAATTTTTTATAGTTTCATAATTCATTTCTCTAAATGTTGTTAACACTTTTTTCACTGAGTCAAAATATATGAAAATGTAACAACAATTTTCTTAATTTATCATTAAAAACATTTTTGCATTAAATTAGGAAATTACATACTCAACAAAGCAGCAGTAGGTGTCGAAAAAAAACATTGAAATGAAAATAAATATTGTATATTTAATTGATTATTTGAGCATATATAAATAATATAATATGAAACAACTATATCTTTATGTATATATATATCTTTAATACTGGAGTGTAGGTAGTGTATAATTTGTAATTACATTTAACATTATTGCCGGTTTCTTATTAGCTAAATCATTTAAATTAAATTAACAAAACTAACATTTATTCGTCATTAAAAGTATAAAATAAAAAATATTTATTAGTAATCATATAATTAAAACATCATTAGCAATCAATAATGTATAAACAGTTTTCTGGTGATAAAGTAAAATAAAATATTTTATTTTAAGTTTATTAAACAGTCTGTAATAATATATTTTATACATTTTTCGATATTGTAGAAATAATTAAATGAAATTCAGTGGCTTATAAAATATTTTATATGCTGTAAAATTGTCTATTTAAAGGAAACAATATAAGTATATAAATAAATGTTTGCAATTGCAAATAATAAGATTACATAATATGCAATATGCATAGCCATATAAGTCATATAACTAAGGTCAGGATTTCAATGCAAAGTGCATTATTTTTTGAGTTCTCTAGGACAATATATTCCAAGTTCTTACATAATTCGTTGCATAATGTAACAGATATTTTAAAGGTGAAACTTATCGTTTGGCATTAATTTTTTTTTATTATTTTCAGTTCTTTTTATTCATTTTTAGTGAATACATTAATACATTGTACAAGCATAATGTTATGTAAATTAGAAAATTCAAAGTATTAAACCAAAAAATATTGTTTTTATAATATTTGAATTAATAGTGTAAAGTTATTTTGCATCCGTACCTACTAAATATCAATCGTTCTAATTACGAATGTAATAATGTCTATCTATATCCAGCGATTATCGGATGTAATGTCTAGGAAAACTTGAGTAAAGTTAGGTCCCGAGATATTTGATTGCTTAAAATAAACTCGAGTTGGGTCCACAGTGGTATTTAATAATAGTATAATACTTGAGTTGGGTCTACGGTGATATTTTATCTTAATTACCCAACTCAAGTTTAACAGTGTATCCGGACAGTTGTCACCGGATAACATATTGTAACTTACTAGTAGTTAGTAGAACGGCGTCCAGCACGTATCAAGACTAGAAGTGTCCATTTAATAAAATAGAAAATAGAAAATTTATTTAGAATTCAGAGTGAAATTTATATTTTACTTGGAGCTTCACAACACGGCTGAGTAGTTAAAAAAACAACAACAAAAAAAAACTTATTTAAGAGAAAAGATTGTTTTTTAACAGTGGAGGAGTGACTTTTGGTTAACTTTTGTGAAATATGACTTTTAAATTTCTTCCTTAAATTAAAATAGATCCTAACAATAAAAATTAAAAATGATAAAAATTAAAAAATCAAGCTAATTTTATGTATAAATAAGTAAAAAAAAAAAAATGTAAATTGGATAATAATTTTAATAGTTAAATGAGTTTTACATTAGACCTTTATGTAACCAAAAACTAATTTTTTGGAATGATTTTAGACAACTTCCACTTGACGTCTTTTAGGTAACGCTAATAGATTGGACCCAATTCATATACTCGATAAAGTATGCCCGCTGTCCGGACCCAATTCATGCTATTTTTGAAATTCGGCATTCAACTCGAAGTTATCCGTAATGCCTTATCTCGATCTAGTAACAACTATTTCATCAGTTGAGGTTATATCGCATCATTTCGATAGCAATTATTTTGGGTATTAGTATTGTTTCTCTATTGTGGGTACTTAATAATTTTTATATTTTGTTTTTGTATAATTTTTAGTTTAGTAATGATAAAGAAGTGATAAAAGTACAGGAAATTATGTTGGTAATTTTTTACGGACATTATTATTGCGTCATAAAGTCTATCTAGTATTTTGGGTTATTCTTTTTTAATTTTAGAGTATTTTTTGGTAGTTTTTAGGCCTTAGTTATAACTAAATGTGTGCAAACAGTAAATCGGCTTCTATAAATAATTTAAGTTTAATATTTTTTTTTGATGTGGTTCAGTCTTATATACCTATTATTTGTTAGGTATATCTATTATATGTTTAAAATGTCGTTCAACAGTCTACGGCCCAACTGTGTTTAAGCCTACATATAATAATAATTGTTATACCTATATCTAAGGTTACCGAGTCGCACCTCAACAAAACGAAAAAAAAAAAAAAACTTTGCATTGCCCACTTGGCACATACGTATATAAAATAATCGGTTTCAATAATACGTAACTATTGATACGTATTATCACCATTTGACGCCATTGATACAATAATTATAATTATAATATTTATTTTGGTATAATGGTATTGGTATATGAATATTATTATAGATGAACTAAAGTCCATACAAATCAACCACGTTCATTATAATATTATTATGTTGTTCGATGGTGGAAAATCAATTGTTTAAACGGTTTCTTTTCTTTTCACTCGTCCCGTTCTCCAGCAGATATTATTATTATTGTTTTATTTTGCATGTATATTCATTGTTGTACGCATCATTCGTGTGTGTTTTACGTGTATGATGACCTCTGCGTTGCGATTGTGTTTTCATTTAAAACAATTTTTCGTAGCGTTTTACATATTTTGATACATTTAAAACTACAATAACAATATCGTCGCCATACATTAAGTATGGTAAATAATTATACATAGTGCACCGTCCTTGAATTTTTCCGACTCGGCCCACACACGGTACACAACAATATAATACTATTCATCGATCGTTCAATCAAAATATTATACATTTCCCAATACAATAAGATAATAATACTCGTCATGACGCTTATCATAACTTAAGTACCTACATATAGAACATTATAATATTTTAATATTTTAATATAACTGCTAACTTATTGCACTGAATAATGAATATTGCATCCGTGGCAGCCCAGAGAATTATATTGTGAGGAGGGAGTGCGAAAATATTTAAATAAATAATATGAAGAAAGCCACTTCGGTCTCCGACGTAGAAGAGTGATAACGGACGTTATTGTTTCGGCCAAATATAAGTTCCACGCTATGAATTTATGACCATTTTTTAAATTAAATACATAAGTAATATGGCTGTAGGTATAATAATGAAAAATTTTAATATTTAATATTAATGTTACTTAACAAACACTGTGGTGAAAAAGCACTCGTAAAATCGTAATTACACGCCCCCTAAAAAATTAATATATTTAAAAAACTCGTATTTTGTAATAGCAATAAGAAATAAAAATTTTTATTTAAATTATGTATCAATATTGAAATTAGCTAAATAGAAGTAACTTAATACAAAACTACGATAAAACTGAAATTAAAATTATAATGAAAAAATAAAAATATGAAAAATAAAGTGTTTACCTCTAAAATCATTATGACATATCCTAAAAGATTTTTGTTATTTAATTGTAATTTAAAAACTAATAATCGTAGAAACTTGAAATTTTGACCAAGTGTCTAATTATAATTTTCTATACAATGTATAATTTAACATATAGCAATGGCCAACAAGTTGATCGCAATAACCTTATGCTATTCTAAATAAAATTAATGTATATGAATATATTTACAAAGTTTTGATTGTTATAACGACATTTTCTGTCCCCCCTCCCTGACATTGATATAAAATACAACAGAGCAGTATCTACTCACTCATGCTTTTTTATTATAACTATTGTTAACTAAATTTTTAACTGAAAAAATCCGTCGGTTGAAATTGCCCAAGTCCCGCCCTCCATGAGTGGACGAGCTCCATGATGAAGGTGTATATGAAGTATATTGTTATCACAATATCGTATTTTTCTGTTACTTAGTTACGAAGATAATAACTGATGAATACCAAAAATGATTGTTGAGTTGAGTTTACTAGAACGAACATTGAACATTTTATTTGATTGTCAACTACAATATTTTTGCAAATTGTGAGTAGGTAGTTTGTTTGTATATTTGTTTCCCCTTGCAGGGCTATATAGTATAATATTATATACCAAAAAAAAAAAAACGGTATCCCGATGTACTGACTTACACGTATAAGGTTTCGTCATACTATTCCAATCAATAGATATTGTGCACCATATACTATACAGCATGGCTTTTGTGTATAAAAGCACGTACAGACCTTTTTTACTATTGAAAAGACGTGCCGGCCGAAAAATCAAAATAAACATTGTTCAGCATCAATATAATAATAAAAATTCAATGAGGTATATCTTTTCAAATCTATGTAAAGGTAATTGATTGAATTTACTTTGAAGTAGGTACAATGAATAATTTTTACTATACATAAAAAGTTGTATGAAATTATGCAGATATTTATTTCATAGAATATTATCCTCTATAGTCGTTAGTCTTATAAGTCAATTTCGACGTACCTATCACATAGAACACCATTTATATGTTCGTGGTATAATAATCGCTTAAAAATAGTAAACGAATACAAATAATATTGAAATTTTACTTATGTATTAATAGTGAATATAAAAAATAATAATAAGCAGTAATAGAATGATTCAAATCTCAACAAATATATATTTTTGATGTTAAAATAAATAAAATGGTTATTTTTTTGTTTTAATAAGAGGTATACCTATCCAATTTCTAAATTTAAATGTATATAACAAATTGAGTTAGTATTTTTAAAATGTTTAGTTTTCTATGATAAAAACTGATGAAGAACCTTGAATTAATTATTCGTCTTTTTTTTTTAATCACAAATAAAAATTTTATCATACGTAAATATAAAAATAAAATTGAATTATAAAAAAAAAAATACCTAAATTTCCTTATTGTTATTGTTTTTCTCCACTTATATTTCTATTAGAAAATATCCTTTAAGTAAATTAATAAGCAGTTTTGGTGTTCCTAAAAGAGATATAACACAAAAAAAAATAATATACATTTAAAAATATATATGTTATATTATATATGTAATACATACTTAATGCTTGGCCCTTCGCATATAATTAAAAAATATATGGAGTAAACATATATATTGTGTTACATTTAAAAGCAAATAAAATCAATATAATAATATTCTATTAAATTATTCGACATTTTTAAGTTTTTACATTTATATTTTTACAGGTTTGTATTTGAATCTAATTAAGTTGAAAACCACTAGTGTAGAATTCAAATGTACACTGTTTTTTAATTTTTTTAATATAATGCGTAATCATCGAGTGGTGTGCTAAATTTTATAAGATTTTACGTTATCGATATCATTCAGAACTATTTCCAATTAGAATACAATCACCATGATACCTACATCATTAAAATAATTATTTCAAGAAATCGCGAAACAAAATTAACAATATCATATAATAGCTTAACTGTTGAAAGACATGAACCAATAAAATATACATTGCTATAATAAATTATTGTATTGTTATGAGTACATCATTATTTTGTCGTTATAACTCATTCGTTGATTATTATATGTCATATTATATTTTATTATATGATTAATAATATTTATTTACAAAAAAAAAAAAAAAAATTAATCTAAATGACATTTAATTAAATGGTATATTAATCAATTGAACATAATGTAGATTTTTAAATCAGACTGTGCTATTTAGAAGCGTATACTCGTATACTAGATATTATTTGAACATCAAATTATATAATTTGGTCTGATAAATACCTACTAAATAGTAGTGTCGAATAGTCAAACTGAGATGAGATAATTTAAAGATGCCAATCGTATTGTTATGTGATCTGGCTATATTATTATGCTCGTCACTAAAGGTCCACGACTACAACAATGATGCACTAACGGGGTTGTAGGTAGAAAGGGGGTTGATGACAACAATCGATAAAGGTAATATTCTATATTTAGTATACCTTTTATGGTGTATGATTACTATGACGATTAGTGATTACTGTTGTAGACGGTACATAACTAGTCAAAGTTTTCTCAAAATCGAATTTCACGAGCTCGAGCACGATTCGAATGCATTAAATGATTTTTGGTTTAATTTGCGCCGTACTATGAGTAATGAGTATTTAATAATTATATTAAAGTTGTTGTTCCAGTTTGTCCCGGACAACTTTTTGTCTGTTGCATGAAAATTATTATTTACACGATGAGTGATGACACGTACACTTACGTACAACAATCAATTTATGTATTTTTATAATATTGTCATATTTTATTGTTGTACACACCATTAATCATTATGGCTTGTATCGAATTACTAACTAATCTATTTCAAAAGGGTTTTGTTTGTACTGTATAATAAACACCTATAATATAGGTACATCACCGTAGTCCATAATATTATTATTATTGTACGTTTTAATATGCGTGATCACATACACGCACACTAATAATATTGGTAAGTACTTAAGACCTCTTTTTCTCTATTGTTTGGTTAAGGATTAAAAAATGCGCTTAAAAAAAAACTAAAACGTTTGTGTTCTATACGCGTGGTGTTCCATCAATAACTGACACATCCACCTAAAGGCTAAAATATTATCAATCAATTGTTAATTATTATTATTATATTATCTGATTATTATCCACTAATACTTTATTAAACTTCTTATCAAATAACCTTGTTCAAAAATTTTAATTTTATTTTAATACCCGATAAATAAATAAACACGTCATATCGATCGAATGAACTAAAAAAAAAAATGTCATTTTCATAGGAGAGTATTATATGGGTAATTTTGAATTTTTTTATAGATTTTCAGTACACGGGTTTCATAAACATTTTGATTTAATTCTTTCTTTTACGTGTGACGTTAAATTTCATCATCTACATTTCAAAATTAAAATATAAAAAAAGTAATTATTACTAATAGGTATTATATAGTACTATGCTTCAAGAAAATTCTAATAATTTCTACTGTAATACAATTTTAAATTAATAATTACCAATCACAACATTATTTTTTTTACCCATTTATACAATGAAATAAATTAAATTTAAAATAAAAGGATCTTTTATAGTTGGAGTTTATTCACTACGACTACTTTTTTTGATTTTTCAGATATTTCATCATCGTTTGATAAATGTTCTATTCCTCTAAAAACTGTATATTATCTTATTGCCTTATTATATTACTTTGAAAGAACGCATTTGTTTTTACGTATAACGTAAAAGATCCCATTTTTCGGTTTAAAATTAGAATTTATGAGCAGTGATGTCCACGTTGCCGCTCACTTAATGCGCTGCGCTCAGACAAAAAAATCGAAAATATTCCTCGAATTGTTGTGTAAAACCACCTTAGGTACGTTTCTGAGAAAAAAAAAGTGTAGAAAAGATATGATTATAAAAGATACATTTATAGAGCGATAGTAAATTAACGGAAAAACCAAAACAAGTTGTGGTAGGTAGTGAATAAACGGAAAAAGTCCAAAAAAAATATTTAATACTCTCTGAAGGACGTATTTATATTTAACTATAATTTTAAAAGTATTTTTAACAGTACCCAGTACCTACTGCGGTTTTATTAATTTTCTCAATCGGGTTGTAGTTTATTTTAATAATGTGACATAATATTATAACAAAATAACAAGTAATTACAGGTATATAACATTTGAAGTATATTTATTTAATCATCTAGTACACGTCTTGTTCTAGACTGGACTTTCTTGCTATCTATGAACACAACTAAGGAACGTAGAGTATCCATCTCCAGTCGTTTCAAATTATTAGTTTAATTAATTTATAATAATATTATTGCGAACATGTCATCACCGGGAAACGGCGATATTTAGTTTTGTGTTGTTATTACAATAATAATTATTGCGATTGCCACGGCGGTCTATATAATAATAAACACAATAAAATACGTAAAACATGCAAATATGTGTTATTATTATTATTACTGAAACATTAATATGATATTATAGGACGGCGGAAACGTGATGCGTATCGAAACAAGGAAACGTCGTGCTGTGTAATGCATTATGTTATTGAACGTCAGAACGTCGAAATCGGTCGCGCGTATACCGCCAAGTCAAATATATAATATGATGTGGCGTAATAACCAATAAAAAAAATTAATAATAATAAAATCCAAAATGACAATCGTAATCGACGTGCTCGGCCGCATATATAGTTGTGATGTGTAGTATACACACTATCGGTCGAAATGAAAACAGGAAGAACCTACGTGGAAATCGGCAGACTGGATCGTTTGTCGAAATAAGACGGCAATGGCGTTATTGTTATAATAATAATAACAACAACGACAACAACAATTATGTTAAAAATAGTCAATACCGATCGAGATCGATTGTGAAGTCACACGGGGGAAGATGATTCTACCTACAGCCTACCAATATCGTTCGGAAAACTACAAACACGAATAATGGAGTGTGCCGTGAACGTCCTGCGTTCGCAAAACAATTTATTATTATTATCAGCTTTCCTACACTTGTAAAACGTGTAAAATGAAATACGAATTTTGAATCTTACTATACATATAATATTATATAGGTACCTAGTTTTTCTTTTATAACAGTGGTTCAACGTACAGCGATAATGGAAGTTTCCTATCCGAAAAACATTTTCTTTTGGTACCCAGCTCTTAAAAATAAAAATAAAATCGCTTTATTATTTGTCAAAAGATGTTTATTAATATTAATATTTGTTTTTTTTTTTTTAACTTGTATTGTTTACCCCTTATAACAACTACCTTACTAGAGTATATTATATTTTTCGTGATTCTGTAGATATATTAGGTACCTAGTTCTAATATAATATAATAATGGGTAGTACGCTCACGGTTAAAACTACCTCTGGTTTACGCAATAAAATAATTTTCATATAAAATTTCAAATTTTTAATCTAAGCATAATTGATATAAATTCATAATATTATATTAATACAAAAACAGCGATATGAGTATTAATAAAATTATTATCACAAATTAAATTCACGCAACTTTTGACAGTTATACGTATCACTGTATCAGTGACGAACGTAGCCGTAAATTAATATGGAAATAATTTAGAGAAACATTATATAGATGTTGTGTGTGCGTCTGGTACGAGGTTGTGTTTTAGCCAAGCTAAAACAAATTCATATACAGGTACCTAGCATATTATTGTTTATATCATAGGTACTGTATACCAATTTAATGAGTAATGACATTAAGTAATTATGTTTTCTATATAATGACGTCGTTCCACACCGTATATCATAATGCTAATGAAAACATCAAACGATATTATATTTCACTATAATATTCACTTGTAAATTTGTACATGTCATAATTATTTGTTATTGACGCTATAACGAGAAACAGTGGTTTTTTTACTCGAAACTGTGTTGGCGCAACAGCAGACGGTTCGAGGAAAGTCGGTTGATGAGTGAAAAACCGTTTCAATGATAGTACTCGTAATATTTCCGAACGAACAGGTACCTGGTATTATTATAATTATATATATTAAATATGTTATAATTATTTAGTTTTATCTTTGTTCACTGATTCGCTTATAAATATTTAAAAAATTGAATACTCATAAGTCATAATGAATTTATAATACTAATTTGAAATAATTATAATCTATTTCTAGCGAGTAGTCAATTAGTTTTAAGTTTTACAAGTATAAATGAGTGGAGCTCATATACCTAGTCAGTATAGTGTGTCAATATTTTATGGAGTAGTCTGTGCCACTCCAATACTCCATAGTACTAACATATAAATAAATTAATATATATATATATATATTATATTATGTTATTGAAACAATTGAAAAACTTAAAAAATTATAGTAATAAAAAATAGTAAAAAATATAAAACGTATTCAAAAATTTTGAAAGACACTCATCGTTATTCCGAAGAGTGTTTGCGTTTAAAAATAATCGCTGATAGTACCTAAATATGTGTATAGTGTATACTGTGTAAATTATAAACTATTATAATGACGATCGCATTCGGATTGTTAACAGCAAAGACCCAATATTATGTTTAGAGCAATATTAAATTGGCATTATAAATACATTACGAGATTATAATTACATTATTATAATAACATTATTCTGCGACGGATTAGTTTTCTCACAACGCCATAAACGTATGTTGGGCTTAAAGCGCCATTAAATTTTCAAACACGAATTAAAATATATTAAACATATTTCATTTTATTGATCTTGTTCTTTACACATCTGGAATCGCATTAGTTACATTTTATTTATATGGTATTTTAATACTAATTTAGGTATATTACAATAGTTTTGTTAATAGACATTAGACAAAATAAAACAACACGGACAAATTATCATAAGATTTGAATATTATATTTTAAAATGTTGACATAATGTTAAATCGTTTAATTTTAAAAACTTACTTAAAGAATTCCAAGTGGATTGTTTTAAACTGGGTGGGTGTCTGGTCTAAAGAATTAAGTGAAACTATCGATATTTAAACGTACGATGCGCGTGGAAGAACAAACTTATTTATTTATAAGTTGGAATATTTGAACGCATTTATATAAATTTTTAACTAATTTTTAAGTTACACAGTAATTATTTACCCCGTAAATTTATTAACAAGTGTTGTTGAAAGCCGTAATCACCAAATTTGATTTAGTAGGTATGTATATCTATAACGAGTTATAATTTTTTAATACATTTATAAAAAATCGGCAAATATTTTTGCAGTACAATCAGTGTATTAACTTAAGTAAACTTAAACGTTTTAAACTGCTTAAAAAATAAAAATAGACATTATCAGCTACAGAAAATATCATTTCGATAATTAGCAGCGTAGCTATTGTTTTTTTATATAAGTAAATCACTTTAGCATAATAGTATTAAATTATAAAGATATTTACATATAAATTATCTACAGTACCTATTTTATTGTATAATTATGTCAAAGTACCTAACTAAAATTAAAATTAAAAATAAGTTACAATTTTAAATTTACATTACGTGATGTGTTCAAAAAATTCAAAATTGAAACCCAACTAAAAATCTAAAATAAAAAAAAAAACGGGAAGGTCACTTTGCTATTTTGGTATATTAAATGCCGAATGTAGCTCCTACTTAAATATTGAATAAGCCTCTGTAATGGATATATTATATTTAAATTCAAGAATAATTAATAATAGCATAAGAAAACTATTTTAAAGGGAGATGCTATATAATATCTACCTTATTTTCTAAGAATGTAATACTTTGTTTATATAATACTAATGAGTAGTCTATATTTTTTTAGTAATACGGTATGTAATTTTTTCCAAACAAATAAAATTGTAAACAATGTAATATAATAATAACTGTATTTTTTTTTATTAAATAATAATTTACCTAATATATTAATCTATAATTTTAGTTATCATGTCAAATGTCAATGCCACGTACGACATATGGTTGTCTGATAGTATAACAGTAAGAAAAGATTTGTATCTAATTGTTAGTAGTATAAAAAGGTTAAACTTTTCTCACACCCTCTCAAAATAGTAACTTTAAAGTTGATGACTGAGAAAATTTTTTTTTTCATTTTATTGTAAGATACATTAATAGCTTTACTCACTAATGCTCAGTATCTAAAAAAAACTCAAATATCGTATCTAAATATATTCACGTATATATAATATTAAATATCAATATATAATACACCTGAATATTTTTCGAGAATGGATTAAATATTATAATCATTTACTCGTGACATTATAGAAGTATAAAATACTTCAAATACTTGTTAAAAAAAAAACGCTTTGCGTTGATTCGTATTATAGCAATAGGTTAAAAATATAATATTTGTCTTGTTTTCACAATTAAACGGTAAATACATTCAACCTAATTATTGCGAGTATTGTGTGGTAAAAAGTCAGGTCGAGGTAGGAGCTCTGTAATATTATGAAGATAGTAAAAAGAGTTTACAATGCTTATAAAATAACATATAGCTATAACATTATATAACTATTATCGTATATTATGTAATATTAGATTGCATAATAAATTATAAAAATTATTTTATAACACGTTTTAATATTTTAAACTCGAGGTTTACTTCAAGTAGGTATACAATAATATAATAAACTAATATTTAATAGTATTAATAGTACGCTGAGACACGGACGGTTATCATCCTTTTATCTACACACATATTATATGTGTTATAGGTGTACCTATAAATTAATTGAACACATTTTATACGTTCATTTACTTAGATACTTGAGATTAAAAAACCGGGAAAATCATTCTGCTGTACGGTAAGCACCTATATCGTCATTGAGTAGGTCACTGTAATGGTTTGTTAATTTTAAATTCAACGATAAATCATTGTATATAATGTAAAACGATTATGAGCGGAGACGATGTGTCAGTCTTTATTTCCAAGAATATTTTTTAATTACCTAATGAATTAATTTATTTTTTTATTGGATTTTAACAAGTAGTTACCTATTATAGTGATCATTATTTAAAGTTTATAGAATACATTAATTTATTTTTAATACTATGAATAATTTATTTATCAGTAGGTATTAATTATTATACGGTATGTTGAATTAAATTTTGCCAATTGCACATCGTATGCAATACAATATAATAATAACTGAAATAGTATGTCAATGATTTTTTTATTAATTTACCTTTGAAAATAATTTACGTACTGTAATCCGTAGAATGATATAAATAAATTCGTAGTAGGTATAAATAGTTTAAAAATATCATTGTGTATAGAAAATTATAATTTAAGCAATAGGTTGGTGTTATTTGAATGTTTCAAGTTTATACGATTGATATTATTTACATTTTTACAAAATAATAATAAACGTTAAGAATAAATATAATTATCATACTTTGATGTTAGTCCAATGTCAAGGAATTTTATATTACATTTTCGAGCATCAAATATTTAAATGGGATTTCGACACCTTGGAAATAGGAGAATAAATACAAAAATATTTATAAAATTATTTCATATTCAGTAAATGTTATTACAAATTTTATAATTAAAAATTTTTACAGCTTTTCATTTTTAATTAAAAACAAAAACAAATCCGATTAATTTAATATTCCCGTTTTTCTTGGCTTGTTAAATTTAAAAGTTATGAAATTTTTTTCTTTTGATCCCTAGATCCCTAAGTACCAACTTCATTTAACTTTTTATTTCAGAACTTATTTGTAATGCTGAAGTTTACAGCATTTTTACTGGTCTAAAAGATGATGACAGCCAACGTAAAAACACACACACACACACGTCACACATACACACATACAAATTATTGTAAAACGCTAAAACTTTTACATTTTCTAATCATCCTAGAATCTTAAGTATATCCAAAGAGTATAAATAGAAGAAAAGTAAAGTGTAAATTTAAAAATACTGCGAAGTCGAAATAAAAAATAATTAACACGGAACTGTGAATATATGTATAAATTTATAATATTTTATGTTTACGACCATAATATTATACTATATAATATTGTGTATGTATTGCGTTGCATTATTTGAACCATTCCACTCCATACGGCGTAATTTTATCGACTTTGTCGTGTTGAAAACGTGCACGTATTTACTATTTCGCCATTATTGAGATCAGCCAAGTTTATATTCACCGACAGTAATATCGTCTGTTGCGGTGTAAAACTCCCATATTTTGATGTTGTTCTTATGACATTAATTCCACGCGCGTTTCCGTAATAACAAACGTCGTCAGATGTGAGCGTTTCCATTAGATGGATGACGCTGTGGGTAATGGTAAACAATGTGTGTTAAATAATATATATATTTAATATTATGATACACTATCTAGATGATTAAAAAAAAACCCTTCCGATCGTATTCTAAGTACATTAACGGATGTCATATTTTTTTTTTTTTGCAAACAATATAAGTCATCGATTCGCGTAATGGGAATAATGGGATGCGTACACGGCACGTCGACCGCGATGATCGACGACATTATACTGTCGTTATCATTAAGTAAATTAAGCTTCGGACGACTAAAGCTGTATTATAATAACAAAATATTATATTTAACCGTATCGCGGTGTAGGTAGAACGAGCTTCGTTGAGTTATATATTATGAATAATAATATTTCTATAATATGCGACGCATACAAAACGTCACACCGACCGCATATATAGGTAATAGTATTATTTTAACATCATATTGTAAATTTGTGCCAGAGCTCATATTTTAACACCACCTAAGTTTATCTTCAAAGTGATAGCTATTGATGTATTGGGTTTACAATCAAAATGCGGTTTTTTTTGTGTTAACACATAGAGTTATTTTATAAATATTTTAAACATTTCAGCTCTTTTTGAGTTATATTTATAAAAACTACTGTTTACATGTCAAAAACCTTGAATATTAAGTACAAGGCTTCTCATAATTTGTGATTATAACATTTTAAAATATTTCAAACACGTAGTTACAATTTTTTCATATAAGTTTGAAATAGAAATTACGATATTCAAATGAAAAATAACGATTTTAGTTATTAAGTGTTTTAATTCAAAAAATATTAATCATGAAGATTTTGAACGTTTTGAAATTTTAATTTTATGTATTCTATACTATTCTTTAAAATATATTATGAAAATTTCAAAACACTTGTACTAATTTTAAAGAATCTTTATCATTATAGTCCATTCATATCAATTAACATTTAACAGTAGGTGATGTGGGTATATATTAATTGTTTGTTATAAGCTTACAAGTTAAAAATAGTAATGTACCTATAATATTGTATTATATAATGATGTTTTGGAAAAATATAACTCAACATATCATACCTACTATTATATTAGTATAATAGACTAAAAGATAAATTACTTATAAGTTATAACTAATAGTCCTGACTTATACAAACAAATTTTAAAATATAATAGTTTTTGGTTCGGCACGCACAAAGATCATATAAATTAAAAAAAAAATAAATCATTTACTTGGGATTTTGATAACTATTATACAACTAAACATTGCAGGAGATTAGTAAAATAAATTTAATGGGGAATGTACCCCTCTAAACCACGTCCCAAGTGCACAAATAAACGTATTGTATGAGAACTATTGTTTATATGCAATGATTAAATTTAACATTTTGAATTTGCACCCGTCAAAGTAACTTATTAGATATATACTCAAAGACGAGGTATGTACAAAACCGACTAAACATCAGAGGTAGGTACTTCCCTATTTTTTAGTTTACGTTTCATTGTATATTGAAATATTCATTCATGTTTCACTGAAAAGTTACAGAATTCAGTTTTATATACGGTTCGGGGAAGAGGCTTGATAGATAATGCAAGTGATATGTCTTATAATCATTTTTCAGTTATAAAGTATAATTGGACGGGTTGGCTTGCCATTGTTTTGGATTTACAGTGGTCAACCATCCGAACAAACTGCAAGAAGCCAAACGCGATGTATTATTCATTCGGACACGCTACGCAGTACGCACTCATACTTACATAAAAAAACATTAATAAATACTGAAAATCAAATGATCACCTTCAACGGTGTATTATATGAATCTCGTAATAATTATTAAATTACTATTAATTATATCATACTATTAGTTTATAAAATAACGAATTACAATATGCGTTAATCATGATATATAATAAATATCGCAATAAACAAAAGAACCCGGCTATATTTTTATTGATACGTGATACGTCTTACCACATAAGTATATAGCCCTAAATAACAGCCTTGTAAATGTTATTTTACCTCTGAATTTGCGTAGAAAATGCTCTTATGCCTTAACTGTTCTATCCAATCTATTCATCAATTAATTACAAACTATTCAAATACTTCGCAATAACAATGTTAAACTTTATAGGTATATACAATATACATGTAACAAAACTTAGTGTGTATTTAATTACAAAATACGCGATGTTATCAACTAAATAGTATATACATCAGAAAAAAACTAATTAAGTTCTACCAATAAATTTCCTAATACAAAGTGTATACAATAGTGGTGTATCGTATATATGTATCGATCAGATCCAAGCTAATAATAAATGGTGGAAGTTACCAAATGAGATGATCTCTTGAAAATCTCTATACAGAGATCGGTTTTCAAAAATTCTGTCGCTGCACGGGTGACATAAATTTTACATTTGCGCTTGGGTACATAATTTGTAACAGACAACATGGAATACCGAGCATTGGTATTAATTTGAATTGCGAATACAAACAATTACTTCTTGTGCAATATTTTGTAATACGTGTATTACCTATTTATATAATATTAATGGAAACAAAATCAATTAATACATTATTATTTATTAAATAATGTTGTGTTATATTCTAAATATGTTAAAAGAATTATATATAATAATAACACAATTATATAACTAATATTGATGGATGTTCAGCGCACTTATACGAAGCTTTGCAAAACAAATAAAAAAATCAAGAGTAAGAATGTAAACAGACTTTACATTTCTAAGTGTCATAATAGTAAATTATGTAAAAATAAATAGGTAATGACGAAATTCTAAGTAATCTTAGTATTATAATGATCAATGAATAATAGCTTTATTTATTTTGTATGGTTTTGTGCCACTAATGTTATATTAGATACTTATAAAGTTACCATCATTATTATGATTTTCTAGTATAATATTATTTAATAAAATATTTAACGATCTTAAAATATTCAAAATATAATAAATAGGTAACAATACAATAAATTAAAATTTACAAAAATGAATAACCTTTGTTTTGATTTTCCAACAATATTATATAATTATTATTTATTAATAATAATAAACTGAATATAAAATATTTCAGATAAAATAATTTGTTTATATTATTGGTGCAACTTACCCCGGACATTGACACATTGTATAGGTAAATTATCTTTAACATAATATAAAGCACATAAAATAAACAACCATACCTAACTATGAAAATCATATTCGTAAATATTTTTAACGGTTAAAATATATATTTTGAATATTTCCTCTATAAAATATAATTATATTATGTTTAAAATACCACTACTCAAATATTATTATGTACATCAAATAATTATTTTTCGTCAATATATGATTAAAAATTAAAAAATATACATCAATGTACCACACTGTCACCGTGATAAATATAATGTATATTATATAAATTATACTGATTCAATATTATACCTACGTAATGTTGCAGTAAATTATAAAAAATTGCTTTTATTCACTATAACTAGTGATACTGAGTGACATTTATTACGGTCTGGTTGCCACAAAATAATATTAGACCACCCAATTTGGTTCACTAAATTTCCACAGGGTCTTCACATTTTTTTTTTTTTGTCTTTGTAATCATATATTATGAGTTATAAAAATATTTGTTTTTTATTATTTAAAAAAAATGTACAATCTGTAATAAATTATATTTAAAATAATTCAAATTTTGTCTTATATTAGTTGGTGTAAAAAATTAGTTATTATTAAAAATAATTTAATAATAAAAATAATTATAATCTATTCGTATAAGGCTTTATTATTATGATTTTCCATTAAACTTTAAATTTTATTATTACCTACACAATATATATTTTATAATATGTTAGCTACTGGAAAATATGATAATCAGTTAATGTTGACAATGATTAGTCAATAACGACAATGCCTGATTTAGCAAGGAATTGTCATAAATGACTAGTAATTTAATAATATTATTTCAATACAAAATTTTAATCGGGACTATGTGTCTACTTAAAATTCACAACTGGTAATTTTATAATTTCCAACACCTGTACTCACCACAATCATTAATATTTTGTTTAGTCTATGTCAGATCTACAATCATTGTTTAGAACTATTGTACATAAGAACCTATAGTATCACAATATTTATTATATGATATGGATATTTATCACCTATATTTTCTATATCATTCGAAGCGTTTCATTTAAATGTTTTTCGAAAACAGCTATAGCGAATGACATTTTTAGACAGTAAATACAATGAAAACTATGATCAATGAGTCGTAAATTAAGACCTGTACCATAAGTAAAGTATTATCGACGAGGATTAACACTTAAGTTATTTCATAAATTTTCTAATTAACGTAAATAATAAAATAAAAAATAGACATTTTTACAAACACTAAAAATATGATTAAGACAAAACGGTTGTTTAAGAATAATCGAAATACTAATATTATACTTATATCATATAATGATATTCTATATATTTTTAAATTGATTAAATATCAAATATCTTGAAAATTACTTGTAATCACGTAATATTAGACGATTGTAGATATATAATATGTTTGATATATATTATGTGTTATTAATTATTATAATAATTAAATATTAAAATTATTTATAAATGCAATTTTTTCAAAAAAAAATATACAAACCTCGAGTTGGTCCTATTTCAAAAATAGCATGAATTTGGTCCAGCCTATTAACTTTACCCCGTGTTGTGGTGCTCCGTAGTGAAATATAAATTTCACTATGAATTCCCAATAAATTTTTCTAACAACACAAAAATGTTGGAGTAAATTGTACCAAAACTAGCATTTAATCTTGCACGAACACTTTTAAAACTATTTGTGGAACGATTATAATTATTTTATTTTATAATTTATTAAACGGACAATTCTAGCCTTGGTACATGACGGACGCCGATCTACTGACTACTAGCAAGTTACAATATATTATCCGGAGACAACTTTTCAGATACACTGTTGAACTTGATTTGGGTAATTAAGATAACATCGTGATAAAATATCACCATGGACCCAATTCGAGTATCTATTATAAAAAAACACCGCGGACCTAACTCGTGTTTATTTTAAGCAATCGGATATCTCGATACCCAACTCAGGTTTTCCCCCTACAGTAATACCACTGATAAAATAAATTAGGTACTGTATAATTTATAACAACAATATCAAAAAACAAATCATGAATATATATATTAAATACCAACTGGCAACTTAGTTATAATATTAGCTGACAGACCTGCTAAAAATCGTTTTTCGTATATAGTGATAGTATGATAAGTATATTCAAATTTAACATATTTATTAACAAATATCCTTTCAACCACCTATTGGTTACAATCGTGTTTATAAATATATATTAATAATAATAAATTCTCAGCTCATATTAAAAAATTCTAAGTAGGGTGCAGATCCCCTAAGTATAATCTTATATATTAATATATTATAATAGATATATAGATATAATATAGGGTGTAAATATAGGGTTCTATGTATTCATTATTCGTATTATACGATTTCGTCTCGATTCGAAACATAACAATGATTTAAATCGGTTTATCCGAATTTGGTCGATCATTGATTCGAAGTATCAATTTCAGTTTGCCTCGAAATTTCTTTGAATTTTAAAATAACAGTTTTATTTATTTTATTTTTTACCCGATCAACGTGGGTTAGAAAGTCAGCAAATAAAATTTCGTTTACGATTTTCGACGAAAAGCAATTTCACAACCACTACTACAGAGGATTTTATTCGCGTAGTAAAGAAAGCGAAAAATCGTTTCTCAACAACTAATACAATATAATACATACGTATATACTAGCATATGTTCCTTACGCCGTTCATAATAATAGAGGCGCCGAAAACGATGTCTTCTACAAATGCCAGACACATTGGACTGACTTCATTCTCTTCAGAATACTATAAAATTCATTATTTTTCATACAAATTTGAGGTGTGTACTTTAAAACCTTTTGCGTTTTCGAAAACACTTATGTCACACAAAAAATTTGTTAAGTACAAGTTAAAAAAATTACGTATCAAATTATATTATTATATAGGTACATAAATGTTTTATAAACCACTAATAAACTCAACAACTATTTAGTTTGTTTCCCGTGTATTACAATATGCGTTTAATTCGTAATAAAAATGTCATGATAATTATAATGTAATTAGTATGGAACTAATATATAGCGAGGTGACCTTTTTGTAGCCAAAGGTGACGATTCTCACATTTACATCCACAAAAATAAATAAAACGTCCATCACAATGATTCGGTGTGATCAATGACTCATATAATAATATACCAAAAGAGTGAATGACTGTCGTCCTATCGTCAACAATTTTTTTTTTATTGGGACTCGTCGGCTATCATAATATTATTATTAATTATTATCAAGTATGTACGAGAAAAGTAAACTCATTAGAAATTGTACATAGTAAAACGAAACAGTAGATATACTGAGCAAACAATTCTGCTGTAATATTAAAAACTGCAACCTGCAGGGTAGGTATAATAAGGTATATGGACGTTTCCCCCCTATGCCTTCCCTCCTCCCCAGGAATTTTAGCGACACTGGACATTCCCCCCCCCGGACTGAGACGTTTCCTCCCCGAATCGATATATATATATTATATTATATTATTATATTTTTTTTTTACATAATAATAAATTTGAAAATAGGTACCTACTTTGGTTTTACCAGAAATATACGATCATCTTAATATAATATGATACTGATAATTTAAAGACATTTTTTTGCATTTTTTTTACGATTTCAATGCATTTTCTTAATTTTTAAAGCATTTTTCTCAATTTTTTCAAATAAAACAAATAATATTTCGAAAGGGTAGAATAATAAATTTGCAATACTAGTACGAATTAATCAACCAAATATATTTTGCTTTTTATTGAAACTCGTTGCTCATCTACAGTTGAGCCACTCAACTACTCAAATGCTTCAATACAAATTTTAATTTGAAGATCAATAATTATATTTATTTTTATTTTTTATCAATAGTTTTATTATACTCCATCATATTTTTGATTTTCATTATTTTAATTTTGTATTTTAATATCAACAGTGTTATAATATTTCGTGATATTTTTGATATTTTGTATTATTTAGTTTTCGTAAACAGTACGTTTATTTAAATTTATACAATTATATTTATATATTGATCTAATTATTTATACATATTTTATTTATTTGCATTTTATATTATTATAATAATGTTTAATATTTATTTATTTTTGTCCGGGGGAAAATTGTCCTGTTCAGAGGGGAAACGTCCATTGTATTGGGGGTGAAAAGCACAGGGGGGAAACGCCCTAGATTCGTATAATAATTTGTGACTTTGAACGTAGCGTGTTTAATGTTTATACGTACGTAGTTTAGGTAACGTTAAAATACATTTTATTTCAATGATCGGATATTATGCTGTTAATTACAAAATGTATTGGCTTAAATAGAGGAGGCTTATCGGGATCTTGACTTATACCCTCAACAACTCTTCTAAGTTCCCCACAAATCGAGTCTTAATCATAAAAAAGTTACTAAGTACTACTGATAAACATTTTTTTTTATGTATAATTTAGAAATAAAATCCAATTTTGATTACTGAATGAAAACATGAAAATAAAAATAATATTTAAAATTTTTTTTTGTAATACCGTGTTTCTAATAAATTATAGCAGAAAACGCTATTAGACCACCATGTGATTAGAAAACCTGAAAAAAGATTATCCGACCATGTTCGTGTAATGTTTTATCGTAAAAGCTATATCGTCAACCGTGTATTTTACTCCATTTGGTTAATAAAATGTATAATTAAAAGTGTTTGTAAAAACATGCCGTGATAAGTAATGTATATAGTGATAGCAATTTAGGCTTTGCTCACGTTTCCCGCCAGTGTTCAAATTATGTTGACACGGAAATAAAATAGTAAAATTATTTATTTATAGGTACGTCCAAAAGTTGTACTAAAAGCAGTGAATGTATAATTAAAATATATATAAGGAAATAAAAATTAAAATATATAACTTTCCCTAAAGTGCCCGGTTCCAATGCGATTTTGTACACAAAACATTCACTCTACGGGAATATGGATCCTGTTCTGTAGAATCAACCAAATTTGATATATTTTTTTTTTTAACTAACAGAAGGTAATATTCTACAGGCCGCCTCGATCTCCGTTTTTCAATATTTTAATCTCAAAATTTATAATCTGTCTTCAAAAATAATACAATTTTAAGCAATTTCGTATCAATTATATTTTACTATTATTTTGAATAAAATAAAATTCGGAGTTCGATGCGGCCTGTAGGAAGTCTTCTTCTTTCAAATAAAAATATAGTTACCAAAATCCGACAATTCTACAAGGCTTGAGAATTATTCCCGTGAATTTTTTTTTTGATATAATACTCCTTATCAACCCCCCTTAAATAGTGGGTAGTAAATTAGTGGAAAAGTATTATAACTAAGGCGGTAACTCAAATGCAAAACTTAATTTTCAAATTTTGTAGAATTGCGGAAAATTTAAAAATCTGGCACCGGGCCCTTTAAGTACAATTTACAATGTTATTACTTATTATAAAACATATATTTTCTTGATTGTGTTATTATGTATAGAATTTTCGAAACAATGTATTTAAATAACTCTATCACGCATTTTATAATAGGTGATAATAATCTATAACTTTAGGCGTAGGTGGGTTTAAAAAACGACAATGAGTCGTATCAATTCGAGTTTTATAGGTATCCAAGTACTGCTATACTGATAGTTTTGTGAAAACGACAGTATTTTTTTAATCAATTACTTTACATTTGTTTGTGGTATTTTTCTTTTTATTATTTTTCAATTATTGATTTTAAAAGTTCCGAATATTTCCAAAGGTATTTCTCGGTTCATCCAATCACATTTAGCATAGTATATATAGTGTTTTCGTTATCTCTAAAATGACAAAATAGTAAAATCGATTTCGAAACTCAATTCAATAAGTCGATCTTAACACAGGAAACAACATAAAATGGTAAAACGGATAGTAATTCCGACAGTGGCAACGATTATAGTCAATATGTTTCTGCTTAAAACACTAAGCTGGTATGCCGATATAGCTATATAGGTCTATAGATAAAAAAAAAATAATAAAACGAAACAAATATCATTTTTGGATCGTAGTGCTATATGCACGATTTCTATCTACACTTTACTTGAAACGTTTCAACAAAATCTTTCGGCATAATCGTAGAAATAATTATATCGATGGATTATGCTCACGTCGATATAACATTATTATCAGTTATCACATAATGTCAGACTCGACGTAAGTGCGCCAGGTTTAATGTGTGCTTACTTACTCGTGTGTGTACGTATTACGTATTTATAATTATTACAAAACGGCGTATTTATGAACACATACATAAAATTACATCTTTAAAATGTGTCTATGTATAATATATTAATTTATATATAACATGGCCGCTATCGAACGTTTCGCAATGCGTAATACATGAAAACAGCGTCATAATACGCGTCACAAAAAACACTTTATTTTCCTCAAACGCGCGTCGTTAGAACCCAAAATAAAATTTGTACACAGTATACACGTATTCCTTTACCTCTACTCGGAACATCAGCCTGCCTACGTATAATGTCCATCGACCGTCTAATTATTACATGGCTCTGAAAATTCGATGCCATTTCTAAGGATTTTTTTTTTTAAGGGCTATCTAATATAGGACCTAATATAATATACCTATATATACAAGTATATATTATCAATGAATCATTTGTTTTTTTATTAATTGGTTGCACAAGGCAATGCATACAGTAATGTATTATAAAAAATGTGCCAAAGGCGTTTAGATATTATATATATATATATATATATATAGTCATACTGATAAACAAAATCAGTGAAAAATTTACAAAATAAAACGAGCATTACACTGGTAGTGATACAGCAGACCAGTGGTTCTCAACCGGAGTGATATGTCACCTAAAGGTGACATAGACCCATCTTAGGGTTATCACGAAATATCAAAGAGAAAAGGAAAAAACTTTAAAAATAAATACATTTTTGAGAAAAAAAATCATATTATTATATTCATATTAATATCAACGTTTTAAACGTTTTTTTCTGTGTACTATATTTAATTTTTTTTTTTGTATAGTAGAATAATTTTTAAATATACAGCTAAGATTTTTTGTTATTTTGATGTTAGGGTGACGAAGATTAGACTAGGATTCTAGTGGTTAAAGGTGATATTAATCAAAAAATGTTGATAACTACTGCACGTCTGCACTAGGCAGTGAAGTAATAATTATTACTCTGAAATTATATCATACTCAGTGCTCACTTATTAATTCTAATGGGTATGATGGTTTACTAAGTTTGGATATTATACGAGTTCGTTAGAATTGACGTCGTTCGATTACGGGAGTGACCACTTTCATAATCGACTTTAATAATATCAAAGGTTTGAAATACGTACCTGTGCGATATAAGCTGACTAAACTATTACTTATTAGTGTGTATTTTCTGCCACGCAAGATGTAATAACTCCGCTAATTTAAACATAAAATGATTATTGTTTAGTAATAAATAATAAT
>VUJU01002410.1:0-37729 GCA_009835225.1 Aphis craccivora
CAATGATAATTATCATTGGATTCAAATTTAACCGTCCTACAATATATAGTGATCCACACGGCACCTAATGTACAGCAGAGCGGTACCCACTTGCCCGCTTTTTATAAATTTATGTGTAAAAGTCATTCAGCAGGTTGGTTTTTAATGTATCTATAATCTCTATCTATACTTTTGTGAGCCGTATAGCATTTTATATGTTCATGTTTTTATATTATGCCTATAGTTCCAGTACCAATTATTTTAATTTGACCTACTAAATTGTTATCATCGTATAATAAATAATGGCGTACAAGGTCGATATTTCTCTACACATATTACATAGTTTCCATTTTTCTCATGATATATTTTATCATTTCTATTAACAATTTGTCAGTTTTATTACCTTTATAATTTCGATCAAGAGCTTAAGATATTTACTGCGCTCTGTACGAACTGTACGACTGTATAAGGAAATCGTATTACACTATTAATAATGAAATATCAAATAATACAAAATATATAAATAATGTATAAATATTTGCATCGTATGTACAACAATAAGTAATATTAATTCAAAGTTGCTCATATTCGTACAAAAAAATTTAGCGATTACCATTTATGTGTATTAGGTACACATGTTATATTTCACATATGATATGATTTATATAAATACATATAGTAGCAGTTTACAAATTGAATATAATGTTGTAATGATATTACTTTATAATATAGGTATTATCATTTTTTCTAGTGTATCAGATTATAAGATTTTATTTTAAATATAATAAATAATGGATTAACTTCACCGATAAGAGGATATCCTCAATGATGAGTAAGGCTATTTTGTTGTATCTAAGTATAAAGTATATCATATGTATTAATGTGTTTATTCGAATGTCTAATAAATTAGTATTATTAAATACTAAAAATAATTTTAAATCATTATAAACGAGAAAATAATGCATTATATTTGTTATTCGAAATAAAAATGCTCAAATATTGAATTGAATATTACTATGTATACCTACAACAATATATTGTATAGTTCTTATTATAAACTTTAGTTTTGATTGAAATTTAAGCTAGGTTATTCACCCGGTTGTGGAAGTATGTAAGTCACTATGACCATTATGGGTAAATATAAAAACAAATTTTGTAAAAATTAAAACCAGATTGCTAGTGTTTATTACATATAATATTATACTCGTAGTATAAAAATATCATATAATATCCATTATCCTTGTGTCATTTTATATACGAGTTCGACACTTCGGCATGCCAAAATACTAATAATGGTAATAGTAATAGTAATATTATGTTCGAACTATTGTGACAGTGCTGTGTATTTTTATAAAGGTAAATACCGGATTACGGTTCGTCCAAACTAGCCTATAATCTTAATTTGACTCCATTGTGCTGTATGTCAACACAACTAAACACCAACGGTGTATATGAATAATAACGATTTCCATATTGTGCGCCTGGTAATTAAGGTCTATTTTTTTTTCTTGTCATTACTACGGCTTTTGTTATATGTGTATTTTGTTTGTGTGGCGTTTGTTTAGAAGCGCATCTGCAGTATTTGTTTTGTTTTGTTTTGTTTTCATTTTTTTGTTTGTTTTTTTTTTTTTTACCTAACCCCTCCGCTCAATATTTTTTCTGTTTCCCAAAAAGTGATATGGGAATTATATTACATACCTACGAGGTATTCAATGTCCGCTGAAGAACAGTAGCTGTCAGTGTTCATTTTTATTAGACGGTTCGTACAACTACCCGAGTAGATTACGAAAAATATAATACAAGTTAAATATCAAACATCGAGTAGAATATAAATATGAGTATATATCTATTCCTAGCTATATTGTTTCAAACACGATAATTCTACAATTAAATCAATAGATTATATTACACTTTTCAGGATTTATGTGCGAAGGGTTAAGTATAGGTATATTTATTACTTACAGACTACAATTCTTACACATTATGTATAGGTATATAATAATAATATAGGTATACAAAATATGTATTCTATTATAATATTGTATAGTTTAATTTTTAATTCGAATTTTTGATGATGATAATAATAATTAGACATAGCTATACAATTGTGTAAATGTATCCTTTTTTATAGAATTATAAATTTAGACACTGTTTTTTTAATTAAATTATATATAATAGCAATACAAGTAATTATTATTTTTATATTAAAACAATAATTATACTATTGTTTTTTCGTTGGCTATGGATAAATAATTTTTAGCTATATCGAACTTTATATATGTTACGGGCAAAGTAGAAAATCGGGCATTGTGCACAATGACCCGGTCACTGCGTACAATGTTCGATTTCCAAGGGCAAAGTTGGAATACGTTAACGTTGCCCGGACATTTTATACAGTGCTCGATTACATTTGGGCACTGTAGAATGTAGATTAAATATTTAATACATAAAAAATTAAATAAAATATCTTACAGAAAATATCATTAACTTGCACAGCTTTTTAAATATTATTATCTAAAAGTGGTTTAATAAGAATAAAATAGAATTTATTTTAAATTACAATTATTTTGATAGTTTTATTTTAATTTATTATTACTAAAAAATAATGAAGGGCTACAATTATTTTACATTACTCATTACCACACATACACCACTATTATGGTACTTTGAGTTACAAAGTCGACCAGATTTTGTACATTTACACCGGTTGGTCTTACACAATGTATTGCAAGTATACATATCGTAAGCTAGGTCACCTAAATCAGAAGATTTTTAGAGATAATTAGATATTATAATATCTATGTATAGTTTTGTAGTGATATTGTTAAGTATATAAAATATAAATGTAATTTGATATATACCTAAATGTGTGCAGCAGCAGCGCGCTGTATTTAATTCACTTTGCCCACTTAAATCTGGACAGGGTAGATTGCTCGGGCAATGTATTAATAATTTAAGAATTACTATTATCTTTCTTACATTATCCAAAATGTTGGAGCATTGTTATACAATGTCCGAATTTTCTACTTTACCCGTAACATATACATATTGTGCTTAGTATTACAGAAGTCCCAATGCATACAACAAATAGTATATTATAATTATTTGGTATATATATATTATATATGCCAAGTTTCTAATGCTTCGCATTTATTTTAAGCATGGACTTTAAATACTAAATATATTTATGAATAATCATTAAACGACCATTTTTTAATAGTTTTAATGAACCAAAATAAGACATTGATCAATATTCGAAGTTTCGTGAGTTAATAAGACACAATATTGTGTAAATTATAATGTTTACAATTATTTATTCTATAAAGCTATGACTATAGCTTCCAAGTGTTTAAGTCAAAAATTGCTTATATTTAAAGACATGATTTGATTGATGATTGATAGTGATACAATATTATAAACCGTAGCAATTCAACACGTACCGCATATTTATTTATTGTAACTTGTTTTTTTATAACTGGTTGTATTGATTATAATATATTTATAATTGTACAAGATTTATATATTATTCAATTTGTTATTAACACTAAATAATAATTTTAATGATCATAGAATTTTGTTATTTATTAATTATTTGTCAATACTAATAAACAGTTTAGTAAAAGTAGTAACAAATAGTAGAAGTCATAGAAATAGTAGTTGGTAGTTTAAAATTAATCTTAATGTTGACACCATGTACTTTATGACATATAATGTATATAATGCATATAATATATATATATATATTGTAATAGATGTTTACCCTTTTCAAACAAGTCGATTGTGGAGAAGTGATATATTGTTAAGGATAAAAGCCGATGACAAAAGAATATTATTATTCATTCTACGATGATAAATTACATATTTTTTAGTAATATTAACTATACGTACCTAGTTAAAATAAAATATAAAAGTAATTTTTATATTGTATTGATACTTAATTGTCAAATAATAAATCGATTATTATTTTATGGTTATACCTAATAATAAAATGAAATTATATACCTAGAATAAATTGACCATTGAAAATATTGAAAGTTGACATAATGTGTAATAGATATAAAATTTTACTTATTATACATTTTTTTTTTATATATATTTATTTAGGTATATACGTACCTACTATTTTAACAAATAATATGACCTAACCTAACAAATATATTTTAATATGAAATAAATAATGAGCATACATACATTACAATATTATAAAAATGTATATTTTTTTACATTATTATAATAGGTACCTATATACATATATCCTCGTAATATAATATTACCTACATTTAAAAAAAAATATTTGTCTAGTTTATAATATCTGTATTGATGATACAACGATGCGTTACAAAGTTTTTAATTTAAAATATAATTTTTGTGTAATTATTAATCAGGCACCTTATACACTACAGCCTACTTATATGTATGATATGAAATCGTATTTTTAATTTATGTTATACTTTTCAATTGCAGGAACATTTTAATTTTACTTTTATAGTGACTATATACTGAGAATTGAACCAAGCAAAATGTATGAAAGTAAAATATGACGTATTTCGTAAATTATCGATCCAACATAATATACCTATTGGTATTTGCACAGAAGCTACAATGCAAATCCTAACCTCAGGAACATTGAACTTGCGTATAGAAGCAATTTTGTGATCTATATATATAGCCATTATAGCCGTGATCATATTATTGTTACGTACTACTAACTCGGCAAAAATATTAATATTATATGATACCTATAAAAATAATTGTGTCGATAGCTCTAATTCGTGCCAAGACGATCATCGATATTAGAATTTAATTATATTCGCTAAAAAAAAAAAATGACATAATATAGGTATTATAGTAGGTATATATATGACTGCTACGTTTAGGTTTAGGAGACTTCAAATTCACATGTAATCTAACATGTATGTTATTAAGTCGTATAAATTCCCCTCACCCCTCTTTCAAAGGCAAATCGGTACCTGTAGAGTCGTGGACCGCGGTAAGAAAAGAATCTCTCTTATTGTACCGGTCGCGAACTTCAGAACTTGGGTTTATCATACGACAACAATAATAATCAAAACAACGTTATATAAGCTTAGCTTAAAACGTACGATTTTCCACAGTGTGCATGACGCAATCGCTCTGTACACACGGGCCGCGGCGCGTGTCCGTTAACCACACCTATCCGCACGATTTTTGCGTTTTTATTGGCCGCTGCCTGCCCGCGGGCCTTGGCGCGGGGTGGGAATACGCTGTGCGCGGTACGTAGTAGTTCGGCGGCGGCCGCTCCTCCGCCTCTACAAACTCCTCCGCCGACGCCACCATCACCCGCCGCCGCCCGCAAAAAAATAAAAAAAAACACTTACGATAATATTATATCATTATGTGTGTGTGTCTGTCTGTCATGATTCTTTCTCATCACTACCTACCCATCCATCGACCGTTATTCCGCTCCCCGCGACCGTCGCATAAGTCGACTTCTCGCACCCCCATCATGACAGCAACGATTACTAAAACCATCATATTATACACTGCTGCTTAAGTCTAAAATATTGCTACTGTATAGTGAGTAGGTAAGTACAATAAAATGTGGGTAATTAATGGAAAAAATTATCTTGAGTTAGTTAAGTCGTAATCGTTAATTGTTAACAAGCAGCATAATAAAAAAAAATAATTTTATCAAAAACTCTTAAGTTACAATATATGAGGGAAAATATCAACGTAATTTGGTTAAATAAGGAGATAATTGATTTTTTTTTTTATACATTATACTTTCCTATTATATCCCTTCTAATTTCGCACTAAATTGTGTAAAGCACGAGTGAATAAAAAAAAATCTCATATCAATTAGTTATAACTATATATAGGTGGCAACAATATTATGTAAAAAGTCGATTTTTACGTAAAATATATTGTTTTTTTTTTAATCACAACTGGACAAAGTCATTAGTTATTACGATGGATGCTATATTTGAAGCTAATTAATCGTTTTAATTAAGTCGATTATAAAATTGATTAACTAATTAAGTTTAAAAACAAAAAAATAGATATTTTTTAACTATACTACAGTTCATTTCCTGCACGTTTGACTGTAACAACTACTATATACGATATAAAAATACACTATATACAGTTACTATTTACGAGCCGCCTATCACACCCCCACACCCGTCCCATTCACGGCACCGCCATTGTTTTCGAGCCTCGCCGGCGATCTCATTAAACCGGAGCCGCCATCCTTCCACCCATCCTACCCCGACGCGTACTATACCCGACGGTTACTTTGCGCGATCGCAATGCACACCGTCGTCGAGACAATAGTGCGTTGTATAGATAAATATATTACAATATCATTATTATAAGCTCACAAATTATAACTACAAATGTGGACATAAACTGGCTGAAAAGTTCGTTCTTTTAAACTTTTCGACTACCTACGTGTTTGTTAACTTTCTGATTAACTCGGAGAAACTTAAATAGGTCAATTGGCTGTTATCTGTTGAAACGACTTATTACTGTTTTTCGTCGATCTGAAAATATATTCCAACAGGTTATAATATTAAAAATTGTTTTTTGAAATCTTTATTTTAATGTTTTTATACAGTTTATGATTATAATATAGTACCTATCTAAATGGAAATATTCTAATAAAGTAATAACTAATAATTATAACACTGTAATAATATAGTTATATTGTAACTTTTCTGTTGTTCTTTGATGAAATCATATTAAATATAAATAAGGACAAATCTTTCTTAACCTAATCCATTTGATCACATACTTGTTAAAATAGTAAACTTATATTAATTAAAAAACTATAAGTTAATACCAAATCAAGTAAATTAATATTTTTCTTCCACATTAATACTTTAAACTTGGCGAATTTAATTCATTGTGAACTATTATATTCTAACATAATGCTTGTGTATTCACTTTAACTTAAATTATATTATTTATTTATTAACTTGTCTAGTATGTCTACCCTGTAAGATTTTTCAAGTATATGCACGATAATAATTTATAAAATACAATTCTATTCATAATCAAAAAAAAAAAAAAATCGTCCATGTAAAGTTAATTATCTATGTATAGGTATTATGTTTTCTAGTGATCTCACAACAAATTCTGCATGTATATCAATATAATCTCTAACTATGTTTTAAAACCATAATTGCTAGGAGTTTTATAACGTGTTTAAAATGTAAGTATGTGCTAAATATTTCCCTGTAGGGTGAATTTTAGAATTATAAATCGATCAAACATAATTATGTAATCATAATTATAATTAAAATTATGTTTGTTTAATTTGAAACTGCATGCACTCTTTGTCCGTTTGGGACATTATTATTTGAAACAAAAAAAATAAATTAATAAAATCAAAATAAGATCATAATAATATGATGATAAAGGCTAATAATTGAATGTCAAACTAATTTAACAATTTTAAATTTTGCATTTTGTTACCTTTTTAGATTTCGTCCGCAACTCACGTGGTTTTTGTCACTTTGTCCGCAATTCGGAAACACCGTATTATTTGTACTAATGTTAAAAGTTGGGTACATCGTACATCTATTATTCTTGTAATATTTTTTTTTTTCAATTTTTGATATGAATACATGTTATTAGTTATTATGTTTATGTTTAACAGGTTTTATTAAGTGTTCATTCAATTAACTGCTGCGGCACCCCAAATTGCGATACGTATTATCCGCACGTACTTACCCGCAGTGTGTTATATATAGCAGCTATATTATACAATATACTTTTTAATTTATTATATATATATATCTATAGGTATACACCATGGTCCACGGCACAATAATAACGGCTGGAAAACTTTATACTTCGGGTGGTTTTGTATATTATACGCAAATCGACGGTGGTTGCATATACAAACCCTTTCACAAAATCGCCGTATTGTACCACAAAATTATCTCGTTTATTTAACGATTTTGTAATATACTATAAAGTAGATTGTAATAAAATCAAAAGTCAGCTATAACTATATACATCAGATCTCGATCGCTTCTATTTAAATACTCGATTGAAAAATGTACATCGCCCACGCACGGTTGGACTGATTTTTTTAAACTTTCAGCATATAATAAACTTTTGGTAACTTCTTATTATATAATGGAATAATTATAGTAGACCTCAACTTGGCCGCGTTTTTTAAAAATAAAATTTTTTGTATCTATTGCGTTTAATGATTGTCCTTTACACGTATATTTTTCGGTTACCACTGATTGAGAAAGAAAATGAGTCAAAAATACTACCGCCCTTATTTATAGATATAGAAAATCGAACACAGACCGTATTATACTATATCACTATAGTAGTATAGTATATGAAATACTATGAATACATTAAGTATAATAATATGCCTATCTATTAAAAAATTATACAGAAACAATAATAATTTACGAGTACCTATATATATTTATCAAATATATTATATATACAAACCACCTGTAAATAAGTATTATGTAAAAATAAGTAAGTAATAAATAAGTATGAGCAACGTAATCTATGATGTTGACACAACAGCTATTTATTAATTATTATTAATTAAATGTATAATAGAATAAAAATTATTATTAATAATTACACCAAGTTAAAATAAAGCGGATGGTGCAATTTTAAATGTTCACTCAGAGGTAAACTGGCTAAACTTACTCACTCATGGTAAAGTGCACTGTATACTACATAGCACACTGTTTAGCTAATTCATGCTTATATTTATATACCATACCATTCTAGTATTCTTATCCAAACTTTTCGAAGTCACTCAATCACAATAATTTATTTATTTTATGATATTAATGCTTTAATAAATTGTTATGTGATATTCTGACGCGTTTGACTAAACATCGGATAATGCATAAAACAAACGAAGCACTCATCAAAGAATATTGTACACACGAACGCGCACACACACACACACACACACACTACACACACACATTAAGCATATATTATACATAATATATAATACGTATTTGAGAAGGTTTTCAATCCATTTTCATCACAACTCACCAGCATATTACGCTCGAGTTTTTTAAAATTGTATTCTTAACGGGAAAAAAGACATGCATTTCACTGAGTGACTGAGTGTAGTGTTTTGGAATAGTACCTGTATACGTTTTTTTCCTGAGTACAACTGAAAATTGTTTTGATATTTCAAACACATATATACCTATTATGTACCAATGTACAATATATATTATATTATTAACAATCTATGTAGTATACTTATTCTGCTACGCATTTAAATAAAATTCTATAGTATAGTATAATATATATATTTTATAGCTAGTGTTATATAATTGTAGTTGGTTTTAATTTTAGCAATGTATACTATGTATTAATAGAGATATAGAGCTTCTATACATATGCACACACGCCCATAATATATATATGTGTATTACTAAGACTATTATTGACACTTCATATAATAGTCTTACTGTATCTACAAGTATATAGACCTATACACATAATATGTTATATTTTTATGTAGAGATAAACGTCTGTCTTCTTTGTGTTTAAAATATGACTGCCAAAATAAAAAAAAAAGTAATTTGTGTATATACTAATAAAACGAATTAAATCAAACTCACCATTAAAGTGAATTTACATTATTTCATTTCAACCCTTTTTTGAGCTTAATAAATTACAGAACAAAATTATAATTTTAAAATTATCCTTATATTTATAATTCATAATAATTATTTAAATTATAGGCCTATAATCTGCAATACACGAATTTTACATACCAATTGACACAATAAAAAATGTAAGATTTCAAGATACACACTTAACAAAAATATATAGATAAATATTAATTGAATGCTAAAAACATATTGAATTTTACATTTATATTTTATCTAACATTTTAAACATTTTTTTTGTATAATTTATTAATCGCTATTATATATTTGATAACAATTTGTATTACAAGAATTATTAGAAAATAAATTAATGTTTTAACAAAATTACACAGTGGAATACATACATAGATGGAATGATTTTTTTTTAACTCGAGGGACTGAATATTCTGTAAACTATAAAAAATTTTCAACATTATATTCTTTTGCCTGTTTGGAGTCATACAAAAAACATTTTACTCAAAAAAATAATTTCTATAATATTTTCAACTATATTTTTTTATTTTTTTACTAACAATATACTTTTTTTAATTTCATTTTCTGAAGAAAAATATTTTTTGAAGTGATTTTTTTGTACAGAAATTGAGCTTAAAGCGAATGATTAATAAGTTGAGTTGTAAGTATTTAAAGTTAAGATAACCACAGTCATAGAATTTCTTCGTAAAGTGTTAGTCTACTGTACTCGGCTAATAAAAAACCCAAGTCACTTTCTGTATTAGTATTACACGTGATACCGATACGAGTCTAGACTTTGGAGTATTGCCCAACTTATATTTTAATTTTACTAAAACACTTGCCAATTTCGTCTTCAACAAGTAACAAGCATTTTTAATAAAAGACAACACATCAGATTGCACACAGTAATCAATTATAGTTGTAGAAACCAGTAAAACAACGGTACGGTCGATTTCAAACGCATAAAATATAAAAATCACGTTTACGAGATAATAATATTATAATATCGAATATTCCAAACCTACCTACATTATAATATTATATTGTTATCGATTGTACAAAGCCGTACGGGCGCGTATATTTTGTAATATATAATGGGTATATGATAATATGTCATATTACATTGTTATAAAGTTTTAATCATTGGGGATAAAAATACGATTATATTATTTTGTCGACTATCCGTATGCAACGCGCTGCACCTAAAAAATTACAAACTCGATGCACAATAATAATGATAATATTATACGGATATACCGCTCAAACCGATACACATCGCGCGAGCGGTGTATTTCGTATTCCTGTTATAATAATAGTAATAATAAATGTCATTATCTCTTTTTTTTTTCCTCTTCGGCCGGTCGCTGCAGCAGCAGTATTCCATAATAATAATAATATGAATGCTTATTTTACACGAGTACAATAATAATAATAGTATATGATATAGCTTCGTATATTATATTTTATTAACAGGTGTAGAAAAGATCGGACGCGCGGGCGAACGCACACACACACACACACACACACATACCTATTTTACGTTAAACACGCTACTCATACTTGTATTATTATGTACCCTATACAGTAATACAGTAGACTTGTGATTGTGTGCGTGTATATAGGCTTATTGTATTGTACGTGTTATTATAATATTATATATATATATAATATGGTAAGAGAAGAACGTAATGTCCGTCGGCTGCACAGCCTCCGATCGTATATAGTACCGATGTAAATATGTGTGCCAGACAAGTCGGCTCCGGGAATATTATTATTATTATTATTATGAAGAGCGCAGCGGGTAATCAGCGGCGGTGGCTGCCGTTCGCTGGCACCCCGCTGGCGTTCACCTCCACCGCCGCCGCCTGTCAAATCCAATGTCCGGCACACACACACACACACACACCCCTCGGTCTATAACCCCTTCGTTGTCCGCCCGTCCCGGCACTCGTTAAAAACCTTTTATACATATTATTATACTGTGCGTGTCAATGTTTGGCATTGAGAAAGATTTATAATATATATATATCTGTAAATGACTGTACTCGTATATATATGTATATGATACGCCTGCGTGCAGGACATATATAGTAAGTCGGTTTTCTTTTATTTTTTTTTTCCCGGCCGTAAGTATATATAGGTACAATATTTTACACGCTTAGTGTAAACGTGTACCCGGTAATGTGTTTGGATTATATTGTTATTATCATTTCGATTATAATATTGTATTGTATATATTACGAGCGTTGTCTTTATATATACGACTGCGATAAATAAACTAGATATCATGCGATGGTTATTAGTTATATTACCTATATGACGGCCGGTGGTGGTGCAGTATATATACGTCGTATAATATTATGTCACTGCAGTTGGATCGTGTTGAGGGTGGCATTAATGATTGTGGGCTGAGGCGGCCCAACGGCCCGAAATATTTAAGTCCGTTTATTACAGTACGGAGATATGAAATACAAAGTTTAATACGCGTTAATTTAAAATTTATGATAATATATACAGATATAATAATAATAACATAGCAAAAGTCATAAAGTATAAAAGGTAACATTTAACGTAAATCAGCATGAGATTCATTATCATAGTCTAAATAAAATCACACGGTGGCTATATATATATATAATAGAAGAAAAAATGAGTAGAGAAAAGAGATACGGAAGCTGTAAGCCTGTAACGAGTTTAAAACTACTATGCGATATCACAAGGAACTTGGGAATCCAATCAGATCTCACCGTAACTCGTAAGTGCAGAAGAGCTAATAAAAAAGTAAATTAAAGAATACGCCAATGAGTTTCAGTGGAATTCATATAGAAAAATGTAATATAAGTGAACATTTCTGAAAGACAGCGACAGACTGGGATATGAGCCAGAGTGAGTTGCAAATTTGAGACCCTAATATTACTGTCATTGAAACAATACGTGATATCAGGTAAATTATAATCGATATAGTAGAGAAAGTATCAAAAAGATTGATATTAAAAAGCTGAATAAATGTTACCATTTGTGATTCATAATGAATATATAATAAAATATACATGCAGAAAAAAATTTGTAAAAACGTTTTCGAAAATTTTAAACATAAATTACAACAATTAATTAAAGTGAACTTGAATAAATAAAAACTAAACTTATTTAAAGTATAAAACAAATGACTATAAAATATATAGATACTTGGAAATTTCACCGGTTATTTAGATTGCCATTTTCTTTACATAACTTAATTTTCAAATGCTAAGCTATTTACAGGCATTTGAAATGTTCGGTTTTGTTTAGTTTTTTCTTTTATAAATATCGATAAAAATGTTTTGGCTGAGTCAATATGCTTGACAATTTAATACAAATTTCTTCATAAGTTAGTCTTATAGTAATTCAAAAGTCATAAGAAGACATAGGCACAATTTTTTTTATTAATATTTGAAGTTCAAATATTGACATAATAAACCATGCAAATTACTTTTCAGGTAAATTCATAAAAATTATTGTATAAGTAGCTAAAAGTAAAAAATGTAATACAAGATTTTCCTTAAGATTAGCTAACAATAATTATAAAAGAACTTAAATTTTGGTGTATCAGGCTATTGCAACATAAACCACCTTTTTAACCAACCACTAGAAATTATATCCTAGGCTGACAAATCATGAATACTCCGTTCAGAATCGAATAAAATATACGTTTATATACAAATATACAATGGATACTATCATTGGATTCAAATTTAATACATCCATTATAGTGACCTACTATACAGCAAAGCATGACTCACTTGACCACTCGTTTTTTTAAATTGTAAACATACAGATTAATGGATTGAAATTATAAAAATTCTGAAAAAAATTGAATTGTTCGTTAACATCTAAATGATACACTTTCGAGTGTTTCATCTTTTATTTAGAACTAAAAATGATAAACAATAAAAAACTATAATAATTATTATAGAGAAAACTTACTGCACCATTCAATAGTTGTTATTGGCATCAAATAGATGCTAATAATTAGTTACCGCGCGTGGAAAATAATTTAACAAAATATAAACTGTTAAATAGTAGAAAAATATAAATTTTTGACAAAAACAATGTTTAACTCAATACTTACAGAAATCATTTTGGGCAATAATTATATAACCAATTTACAAAATTTTATAAAATAAAAAACAAAAATAATAAACAATTAACTTTAAGTCTTTTTGCATTTTGATTTAAGAAATTGTCATAGGATATATATATTATATAATATGTATAGCCATATATGATTTCAAAACTTTTAAACAGTATTCAAATCTTCAACGTTTTTTTGGTTGTATATTCAACATTTTTGCATCAAATTATATTTGCAATAAAACACGTAAGAACTCATACTTTTTAATTGTTGTAAACCATACCATTTTATTGACTAAATGAAGCTGAAATATTTTTCAACTTCCTAGTATATTTTACAACATATTAGACGATATATTAAAATAAGTAATATATTATGTATTATACACTAAGACAAGTTTTTGAGTTTTTTAAATGTTATTTCTGGGCGTCTAAGTCTCCAAAAAAGTGAAAAAATTAAATCAGTATATTATATTTTTAAATACAAACTAAAATTATAGATGTATGGGACATTAAAGAAAATTTCTGATTTTAATATTTAAAATTTTATTTCCTAAAATAAATTACAAATACTATATAAATAATTATTAATAACTAATTAGGTACCTATTAGTTCAATAGCAGAAGATCTAACACGTAATGATCTTTTATTTTTCAAGTGTGTTTTCGCAATCATTACTTCCGTCGATGTAGAACATTCATTTTCGGCATATACGTGTATTTCAGTCGATAATAGAATTAAGAGCCTTCCAGTTCGAAAACACTTTATAATTCAATACAATCACAAAAGTAAACATTTTATTAACAACAACAACAAATATCTAGTAAAATTTTACCTATATTATATTATATAAATGTGTATTTTTTTTCAAAACATTCAAAACCAAATTCTTAAAGATTTTATTTTTATTAATTAATAATATTACCTCAATAGTTAAATCACATTTTTTTTTTTTATTTATATGAAATAAATCCCTTTTTAATGACTTCAAGTTTTTTTCATTTTTAGAGCATATTTTTAAGTTTATTTGGTCATATATAAGCACATATTTTAGTGCTTTTTAGTTCTATAAGTTTTGAACCCTGCTAATAACTATTAAGTATTGGGTGTATTGCATTATAATTTATCATAACTGTTGTAGTTTTTAAAAACCATACCTAGCTACTATTAAGCTTTGAAAGTAATTAAGAGCTATTCGCTCATGGATATTTTAGTGTTTTTGTAATAATATTCAAGTCGTTTTAATTAGATATATAGATGTTGCAGAATTTAAATGCTGATAGCAGGTATATTAAATAATATAATTCTTAATAATTTTATCATCAAATAAATTTAAGCTAAAGCTATAATTATATAACATAATGAAGTTAAATAATCACCGTATGTAGATATAAGACATTTATAGGTAGATAGGTGTATGCTAATTGCAAATTTAATTATTTAAATTGTAATTTTTAATGTTAAATATAAATTGAATACGCTATTGATAGAAATAATTATTTGATTATATATAATATATAATTAATTAAATAATTATTTCTAATATATATATATATATATATATATATAAAATTGTAATTAAGGTATAATAATAAGTGGAATGTAATTTATATATTATACTCGTACTATATTGTACTAACTACGCTAGGTTAAAAGTTTATAGAAAAAAAAAAATGAACGGTTTGAAAGAGGCAGAATTAAAATTGACCCTAAATAATAAATAATAAAAGTCAACCCTAGCAAGAATAATGAGAATAAAAACAAAGCTTAAAAAACAGTGTTTGGCTTTATAACCATATAAAAAATAAAAATGAAGCTATAGTAATTGAAATAAATACTAACAACAGATTATTTTGAAAGTAACTGAGATGACAGTTTACGAGTTAATTTTAATTACTGCACCTATAAAACGTCATATTGTATTAAATATGTGTAACGAACTCAATTTTATTAAAAACAAATAAATGATCAAGAAAGTTGTTTATCTGTATTATGTATTTAGTATGATATATTATGTATTATGTATTGTATATATTATATAAAAATTGTATTCGAACAGAGTTTGCTTGGATGTAATAATGTTTTTAAAAACAATTCAGATCTATGGTAGGTAGCAATGTATAGACACATTTCATTAATTATTATTAATTATTCTTGTGTTTAACCGTTGAAAGTGTTGTACATTATTTAAAATACTAAAAAAAAAAGTTTTTTTAAAGTTTTTAGAATTTTTAGATTTGTGTATTATCTATTATTTTTTATGGTACCACAATATTATGCTCTATACATTTCGAATGTCATATTTTTGATTGAAATTATTATCTAGGAATTTATTTTTAATTATTAATATCAGGATAAAAATAAACCTAATTGAACAAATTTGAAACGTCAATAAATCAATTGCTATCAACATTTTTTTTAATTCAAAATACCACTACAATTTTCGTGAATTATTAATTAATTATTTACTTACACGTTAAATATTTAAATAATTTCAAATAATTTTGAACACAATACGACTTTTAAAATTTAAAATTGTTATGACTAAAAAAGGTTAAATGTTAACCATGATATATTTCAAAAATATGATGTTAACATTTTTTATAAAGGTCAAAAGATATTTAAAATTATAAAAAAAATCATTTAATTTATATTGTATACTAGCAATAAAAATTATTATATTCCTATGTATTTAAGTCAGTTAAGACTAAAATCGTTTGCAGGCGTTACTATACCGATTCACCCAACACTCGCACAAATACGAATCCCTCTGATATAACCAAGATTACAATATTTGTACTATTTCTATTAAATTCTCAATACTAGCGAATGATTCAAATTCTAAACTTTTGGTACAACTGAAGTTGAAATGAACTCGTTAGGTACAGTTAAAAATGTGAAAAATGAAAAATATCGATGTGTCTCGGGGGAAATCAAACTTTAATCGACAACAAGAAAATGATGCTTAAAAATGTATTATTACTATTGTAATTCAAATCGAGTGAAATTGCAGTATAGTGTTTATATATAATAATATAAAGTAGAAGTATATAATATATATATATGTGTATCTATCGTTGAAAATCGTTGTTCCAGAATGTCTTATTGAAACAATTTTTGATTATCTGTGAAGCACAACCGCGGCGGACTGAAGTGCACTCGGTTAAATAATTAAACACAAGCTCCTCGGTAACCGATAGTTATTATGTAGTTGTCATGCCGTCCAACGCTAAACGGTGCGAGACAACAATAGATTTTTATGGCGTTAAAAAAAAAATAAGCTGGTGCGCGCACTCGTATCAATTCAAAATGATTAAAACTACATCGTGGGTTCTTATAGCTAAAGGGGAAATGACCAGGGACGTGTACTTTGTTAACGGGGTTTGAAGAGGGTTCGCGAGCAATAATTTTCCATTAGTCATCCAAACATATTGGACGGATCAAAATGATAAAAATAAATCGTATCAGATCCATTATTTAGGAGCTATCGACCGTGAACACAAAATTTGTTTTGAAAAATAATTGTATCGATTTTTCATTTCAAATACCGACATTATTTTTCCAGTTTCCCGCCGTTCTTTTATACGTAGTATAATATAATATATATTAATTATTGATCTTGACAGGCCGTTTTACACGGCCGAGTTTCAATGTTATCGGAGGACGAAGAATAAGACTACGAACTGCGTTAAAATAAAATATATGATAAATACTTATTAGAGAGAAAAAAGGGTATGCTTAATAGTTAAAAAAAAAAAAAATAATAATGTAGTACCCACGTGGCATGCAGCTGTATGTAGTTGGGCATTTATATACAATGTATGAACAGGATTTCAGTACATTTGTGCATTATATTGTCAATGGAGAGCTCTGGACCGTAGTGATTGATTTCCTCTAGCGACCCTTATAAGCGAAGGGTACGGTTTCGCAAGACTAAGATTAGTCCAAGGGACGGACAACTCTAATCGAATCCTTTTTTCGACGTAAAACATTTTGAATTGATTAATCTCCACGAACGCCCTCGTTTCTTGCGCTCCGCAGGGTCAACGCGGTCCTTCATCTATCATTGATGTAAAATTCTGTTCTGCCCATATATACCTTGTATTCTACATAAATATTATCCCTCCGTAAAACACCCTCTGCGCGTTTCTACGGGCGATCGTGGGATCATAGTGACTGGTAAAAAAAAAAAAAAGAAATGTGTCTACATACTTAGTCCGAAAGATGTCCATCTCGATGTTATTTTTTTTCCCCCGTCCCTTTATGTTCGACCACACACACAAGGAAACCACACAACGCGCGAGTGTTATAATATATATATATAATAGATTCCTACATCACCGATTGATTAATTAGACGGACTGCTTAACCTTAAACCGTTAACGTTTCCACCATATATAATGTGGTTGCCATCAATCAGCGGCGTACATCATTACACCTCATCAGGCGACATCAACACAAATGAAAACAAATACGGACTCCATACCGTGAATACCCGTGTACGACTGGTACGCGTATGACATATAGACACAATATAATAATGACGTATCGAACATCTCGCAGGATATCGAAGTGGCTGGTGCGTAAAGCAATTTAACAAAGTAATATCGGACTAATGTTTTATTCCGGAGAAACGATAGGTATATATAATTGCGTACACCGATGCGGCACGCACGCATAATGGGTACGCAATAAATAATATTATAATGTAAACGTCCATAAAATTATTCACGTCACCTGCAGGACGACTGTTTATGTGTTTATAATCCATATGAATGGTTAAATAATGTTAAAACCACATCTGTTTATTTATTAAAATAGTTTTTTTTTTTTACACCGCGGTATTGTATAAAATTGTACATTATCTTAAGCCATCGAATGAGAGACAACAATTTGATTCGACATAATAACAATATGCTTACGGGCCGTGTCCATAATATATAATATTATATTATAATATTCGATTGTTGTCTATTTTACATATCGATCAAATCGTAAGCAACAATAATAAAAAAAAAAAAAAAAATACAATATAATATTGTTAAACACGGAAAGTGAAACATCTGTTGCACAATCGAAGAAATCAGTATTATTATAGTATTATATATTGTTCGCGTTAATTGATCATTAGAGGTCGGTACTTACTATCGACTTTTAGAAAGTTCCAAGCTTTGTAATTCGATATTATTTGCACGCTTTTTGAGTTCTACCTTACTGTATATACATATACACAATAACTCGACAATAATTTATAACAACGAGCTGATAACAGACGGTATATTAGACGCGACAGTGTCGTACAGTATTATATATTCGGGTGTTATAATAATGTCGAAACACACTATAATATGCGCTTTACATAATATTTCAATAATATTCATACTGCATATACTATTATTAATATGAAGCACACACAATAGCATTGACTAGACATATTATAACATGTGATGAATACAATAATAATTATAATAATATTATATTATAATGTACGTTTATTATCGCGATGTACGCGTAAAACTCCGTGCTCGCAGGTAGATACCTACACCTATACTATATGTATTATAATTTTTATAATTTATAATATTCATTGTAAACTTCGTGCTCTCGCTTAGGTATACTTACACGGCAATATAGACACTATATACTAATGGTCACAATCCCGGATAATCCCATTGTATTCGCACTTTGACACAACGCGGCTGCCCGTAATAAATACTTAGGTGGCACCTATAATGCGCATTATAATAATAAGATAACGAGGTGTACATAATACCACTGTTTTATCTTACCTACCAGCGACAACCATTACTGTAAGCTATCGGCAGTATAGGTATACGTATATCTAATAATCCTCTTGTCCCGTAATATTGTTCGACAACAGACAATCACGTATTATTATATTATACGATTTGTATTCAATATCGTTGAGTGTATATACGGTTTACTCGGGTAATAAATCCATCCGTACAAGCAGTTGAAAATATTCTATCATTGACAAATGAAGAATAGTTGATTGAATCGAGTTCAGATTTATTATAATATGATCAACGATATTTTCAAAAACATTTCTTTTCTTTTTAAGATATCTTAGACAAAGATACAAAATAATTAATATCCTCACTTGGCCAAAGAAATATTCAAAATCCTTTCATGACTACTTGTCTACTTATTAACGTCAAACGGGGTTTTCCACACTCGCCGCAATACAAATTAAAAGTAAAAACCTAATGGAAATTTCAACTATATATAAATATGAGAATTAGCTAGGAAAATTCTATTAAATCAAGAATAATCAAAATCATTTTTTATCAGCAACAACAACAACAAAATGGACCATGGTGGAAATAATGCTAAAGTATCGCTTCGATGAGAAAAAAAATACAATTTGTTTGACAACTATGTAACGAATGTAGGAATAAGTTATAATATAACTTAGACGCAGATATATTATAAGTCTTATATATAATGTTACGGAAATTAACGTTATTGACCAACACCAAATCAAAATCAAAAAAATTGATTCAATATTGTAAGAAAGTGGATTTCAAGTTAATTTTATTGTAAATGAAAGTATGTTTTTAGAATTTTGAGATCTTATAGTTAAATTATATATTAGAAACATAAACATTTAGAAACTTCTGATGAAACAAAACAAAATAATGAATATTCATGTACTTAGTGCGTTATTAGCGTGTTCGTGTTCACTCTGCTATTTATTTTTTCACATTTTCGACATATATACTAATAATCACTTATTCACTTTTTAGTCACTACGCCCAAATTTACACGACCCATACACTTGCACTTTGAAAATTGCCTATACTGAACTCCTTAAAAACAGTTAATATCAAATTTTTGGATATAGAATTATTATTATATAACTATATAGTGATATTAAATAATAATTGTAACTCAACATTAGGTACTTACCACTAATAATTTAAAGTATTAAATAAGGTAAAAAGTTACGATAGACCTAAAATAATATTTGAAAATGACCGCTTAACAATTTCTTAACTATGGAATATAAGTTTTTATTTGTATTTTCACTTTTATACATTCATTTCTATATGGGTATTTATTAATTCATGGAAATTAACTATTTACAATTATTGTTGCATAATATAAAATAGGTACCCAACTCTCTCGTTGGATTTTTTAATAGTTTAACCCCAAAAAGTCACCCTTGAATGGGTATTAAAAAAATAATAATTGTCTCAAGTGTTTGAGATAATACTATAAATCTGCAGAAAATATCGATGTGACATTAAATAGCGATAATTTTGTTTCCATTGTGATATAGACATTATAATAGAAATATATTTTCCCCCAACCCTACCCCGAGAGCCGTGTTAAATCCTTACACTTACGTATGTGTACAATATAACGTACCAACTATTACATATTATTATACAACGTAGGAATCGTACCGGACGAGTTACGATCGTTGCGCAGGAATCGCCGAGTCAGAGGTGTTTTAAATCCTGTGAAAATAATAATTATTATTCGTCGACATATCGTATTTAAAACGTATATATTATATAGGTAATAAATTCGGTTGCGCGCACATCGCGGTCTTCGTCCGGTATAAACCGTATATACCTGTAATACCATAACACACGATCTTATATTATATACCTCTACATGCATACATATGGTGCGTTGCGTGTGCGCGGTCGCCACTGCTGGTCCGCTTGTCAGAGTGTATAAGACACCGAGCGACTGCATTCCTGAACACTGCGGGGTCATAATATATAATGTATACACGACGATGACGATATCTATGTTATTATAATACCGTCATCGTCGTATATGGATTGTACACCCGGTGGTCTCGGCGAGGGTATTTTTTTTCACTCGTTTCGGTTTTCCGATCACGTTCCGCGCACATTACACCCATCCTGTGAATAAAATATAGGTATATGGTTATTGATTATATTTATATATTAATACACCTACATATGTCACTTACGATTATAATACTGTACATATTATAATATTGTTATTGTAGTACCTAATGCGCATTCAGTGCAGATGGGCTGCAGAGGATCGTCCGAGCAGACAATGTGGCGTACCTCGTTCCTTTATATACATTATACATTATATATATATTATATATATATATATATATATATATATATTTAAGGATGTAGACGATTCATTTAACTCATTTTATTTCAAAAACTATTAACGATTTTGAAAATATGCCTAACGTGATTTTTAGTCGTCGTTGCAAGGCTATATTTTTAACAATATTGTTCATCGACTTATCGTTACTTACCTAATTTTTATTTTTAAGTTGTTTACTCCTAGTCTTTTAAATCATTTGCCATTCTGTTTGGTATGCGTTGAATATGACATGAAATACATATTATTAAGTGGTTTTCATAATTTTAGCCATCACTGTGTTTTATTTTCTTCGATTAGCTTGTTTAAATTTATTTTGAATATTGTTTATTATGTTGATTGCGTGATCAGTCTCCTCATAGGAAAACCGAAAATAAACCGAGTATAATAAAATGCTAAGCTTGATATAAAATAAAAAATGGTTTAAATGTAATATACAACAAACACACATTGACAGTTGGTTTTAGTCAATAATTTACCCGTTTCTTTACTATAAATAATATTTTTCAGTTAAGCTATAAAATACGAATTCCCAATGTGTATACACTTTACTGTATGCTTTTTATTCTTGGCAGTCAAAAGTCTAAAGTTTAAACTGCTGAGTAAACTATACATATGTAGCGTATTCAAAAAAATAAAAATATAATGTATCAAAAGTTTATATGCAGAATAAAATGATTATGATAAATTCAAAGTTAATTTAGTTGTAATATTTTAAACTCGGAGAGACGGTTGAAACACTAACCTTTTTAAAGCAATAGTTACCCGTAATAACCCGGTAACCTACAAGAGTGGGTGTTTCCTTCTGAGAAAAACACCGTACAGCTGCACATGCGCAATTGAACCGTCAGAATTATAAAAGCTTCTCAGAAGTATGTATTTTATGTCCTATTTCATATACATACAACAGAACAGAACGGAAATTGATTTAAAACTTTAGAAGATATTATACTGAGTGTTTCCGCTATTATCTAGAACCCGCACTGTATACACTGTATCTCGTGTGTGCACCCTATTATACTCCACAAGCAGATACATAATAGGCATATGACAAAAATACTATAAATCCGACGTGACCTTTTTTTCACGCGACGGCACGGACACAATGTGGGAATTATGATTGGGAAAAAAGAAAAAAAAAGACAGGTGCGTTCGGTTCTCGTGCAAGGATAAACTCTGTACGCGTATCGGGTCGGCGTGAATGCAATCGCCGATCGCGATCGTCGACGACGGTGTCGTATAGCCGTATATATAGGCGGTTTTTAACGTTTGTCAAAAATATTATACACACATAGATGTGAAGAAAAAAAAAATATCCTTAAATACGAATGCTATATATGTCTCCGATTCGAGATAGAAGATAAACGAGTTAACGCGATATAAAATATTGAGGACAATAAATTATGCGTTATTATATTATTATCTTATAAATGTGTGATGTGTCAATAAAATATGATCGTGAATCGATAATATTACTCCAGTACCTATACATACATTATGATAATACTGAACTTCGCGTAACTATACTATTCATAACTATATTGTTATATAAAGTTTATTATGTCGATACTTGTTCGCAAAAGTGGGCATACCTAGTTTGAGTTAAATTTAAAAATTAATATTGTTTGACTTTTTAATTTAACTGATGACTTAATTTTTCTTCTAACTTAAAAACTTAACTAGTAGGTATAATTGACTGTCAAAACAACTTTTCAGTTAATTTAAAAATGTTTTTTTTTCAATTTTTGGTCTTAACGGTCTTAAATATTAATATCACAAACTATAGTTTTAATTATTTACACGGTTTTCAATAAATTTTATTAGGTAGGTACTATATCTATATAGGTAGATAATGATGTTATAGTATACTATAAATTCTGTTATGTTTCATAATCAGAAAATATTATTTATAAATGATTCTAGATAGACTCGAAATACTTTTAATGTGATTCACGTATAAGTTTAAAAAGTAAATCAACATTTTAGTTTGAGTCGAGTCACTTTTTTCCATATTAATTTTAAACTAAAAGAGTTTCATTATTATCAGTTAAATATCTTCTGTTTACTTAAATAACTAATGCTCAAGTTAATCACTTTTATTTTAACTTGCCCATCTTTTCCTATATTCACTGATATTACAACGCGCATAATATTATATTTAAAATGCTTAATACATAAATTATAAATATCGAACATATTGTCAACGAATATCATTGCACGTGTCTATATATTATAATGTTTGTTAATAAATCTAATAACACGCAATGATCATAATTGGCTTTTGGCATAGACTTAGGTGTGATGTCAAATAAGTATTAAAATTATGTAATATGTAATATGTAGATAAACGCACACGCATATAAATTATACTGTACTTATAAACATGTCTGAGACAACATACAACGCTTTATATTATTAAGTACTACCTACTATTATATTTGTCGTGTGTACCTATAACATGATTTAATACATAATATAAAATTGTAATGGTAATATCAAATGATTGGGCACGCTTTTTTTTCGAACGATTGAAACGATTAAAGATAGTAATAGTTAAGCTTCGAATTTCACTTTTGAACTAAAATACTAATAAGATTGGATGCGATATTTGGCGAAAGTACAACGTTACAATGTAATAATATATTGGCGATTTCGCGTTACCTCGTTGCTCATAATGCGAAATCGCCAATATAGTTCATTTAACAAAACAAATCACAGTTTATCGGCTTTAAAATTGTTTTATATTTTTGATATTTAGCCATTTAGGGATCTTTGATCAAAAAGCGGAAAGTTACTTGATTCATTGTAACCGTTTACAAGTTACAATATACTGTATCTCGTACATTTTTAACTGGTTACAAACTGGCATTTGAACTTTGAAGTCATAAGTTACTTGGTTGTTTGTTTTTATTTCTTCAAGAAAATAATGATAAAAATATATTTACAGGCATAACTAAAATATAAAATTATTTACTTTGAAATGGTTTATATATTTTTATAGATATTTGTTACAAAGTATAATAACATTACTTTTATAAGAACAATGAACATATTACATTATATAATATAAAATAAGAATAATTATAGGTACATTATAATATATTATAAAATAAGAAACGTTGGACAAAAAAAAAAAAAAAAAAATAGAAATAAAGTGTACTCGGATCATAATACTAATAATAGGTATTGCTTATTTTAAATATAAATACTCAATCTTATTTTGCCAGCTTTGATACCTACATTTATCATGAAATATATTGAATTTTCATTTTTACTATTTGTTTTCAATTTTATAAATAGGTATTTACTTATTTTCTGTATAGGAAGATCTTAGCCCCTCGCCCCAATCTTCACCTAGCTATAATCCCCTCTCACAGCTTTTAAAATATACAAAGAATTGCAGTATACGCCTATGTTTTATACTAGGTATACTTTCATAATGTGTCAAAGTAAAATTATATTGTAAAACGATATGTTTACAATGTATAATTTTGCTTCACTTCTATTTGTGTTAATTATTGATGATTATTTTATCTTTAGTAGATGTTTGTTGAGATGATGAGAAATCATACAATCGTTTATAACACAGACAGTAGGTAAATGAATTCTAAAACACTACGAGATAGTATATAAATAATTATTTTATTCCACAAAACTGTTTTGATATAGGTATAAATAAATTAAAATTCATTACGGCATTCAGTGAATGCGTATTTAATAAGTTAATTTAAATGCCACCAATTCAATTAAAAATAATTAAACATGTATATAGGCTCACAATAGTATAGAACGTACTTGATAAAAGAAGAAGAAGAAAAAAGGAGTGTATAAAATATAAATATAAGTGGGTTAATTAATACAAACTGTGTTATTGCGTTTATATAAAGTTTAAACCTATCCATGTAAATCATATTGATGGCGTTGATATAATCGTTTATTATTTCACTGTAAGACTTTTAATTCGTTAAATTGTTCAGCATAATTAAATCGTAAATAACCATGATTTCCAGACGGGCAGGAGAGGACGCGACTCGCAACGCAATTGTGCAGTAGTTTATGTATTATTATATATTGTATAAATGTATAGAGGCACTCGTAACTGTAGCGACCAATCAGCATTAAAACGGTATAATGTACTCACACGAGTGTGTGTGTGCGCGAGTAAATACATATAGAATTTACATTATACATGAATGAAACGTGGATATAATATTTCAAAAAAAAAAAAAAAATAAGCTTTTTCAAGACGTTCCGCTGCCGCACTATTATAATGTTCGGTGATTCCGCACTCGAAGACTGACTACACGTTCCACTTGTAAAAACGTGTCTCGACGTTACAAAACGAATTCATATAGTATAATATATATACTATATGTATGTAACGTTTGCCAACACACAATTGAGATACACCGTTTATAAGTATATATAGAAAGTAAAAAAATATATAATCATAACAATAAACGCCGAAGACTCGTTGTTGCGGTTTTCCTTGAAATTCTAAAATATCGAAAACCTATTAAACGGGGTAAAATTAACCTCGTATATAGGTATTATATGTGTACGATGTGTACATAGACGTTACATATTGATAGACTACAATAGCAGATCCAGAAGTCACCCATAAGGAGAGGGTTTAAAAATTAAATTATCTTTTTTTCTATTTATAACCTTATCATTTTAAATGTAAAATAGATCGAAACGAGTAACGGTATCATAAAAGTAAAAATATCGTGATAAACACAAACCCCATCGCCCATCCCCCTTGTACTCACCACTGAGAGACTGTTACAAACGCATACTGTAGGGACTACAAGGTTAGGTTAGGCTATAGGTTAGGTTAGGACTGCAGTGGTGTGGATTATAACACTTTATGCGCGCTGGTGGCTGCAGGTGACCAGGTTTTCTGGGAGAAGATTCGAAACACGAATAGATAACGAGAAAAACGAAACGAATTTTATTTTTTTCATCCTTCGGCTCGTGGTCGGAAAATATGTATCCATAGGTGATGGGTAATACGTACGCAGGCGCCGCTTTCAGGTAACCACCATTGATGCGAATCCGAATAAAACGATACATCGCCCCGCGAGTCGTCAGAACTATAATATATTATGTCTATATGCTACGCACAATCGATATAATACGCGCGTGTTTGTGTGCGTGCGTGCGTCTCGTTCTGTCTCTTTCAATATACAAGACGTGCGCTTGTATGTGAATACATGTATACAATATTGCCAAACGGTTGCAGTGGCGGTGGTGTGGTGGGGGTGTGGGGGGGAAGTAGGAAAAAATAAAACGAACCGGCAAAGAGGAGAAAAAAGTAAATAAATAACAGACGCGCACAAATGGAAAAAAGCTTTTTGTTAACGAAACCGAATCACCGAGTTTCTTTTTTATCTCTCTCTCACTTGTGCTATTTTTTTTCCAACAATCCCTTCGCATATATTATAAACATACGTATTTGTAGTAGTGTTGTAGTTCAGTGTAGTGTATGTATACATCGCGGTAATGGTATAGTGCCGTACAGCAGTGATGGTAGTGGTAGTCACGTATATATGTGCAGTGGTAGTGGTATAGTGGTACATGTACGGTATTCGCGTGTATACACATATGCGCACGCGGTGACTGGAGGGGTGGCGCTGAAAAATAATCAAACGCGGCGAAGGACTTTCGGGGGTGGCGCGGGCGAGTAGGGGAGGCGAGCATTGTGTGCCCGCGGCATGTCCGAGTGCATAATATATAATGGAATATGAGTGCTTTTTGTACGCGAGGCCCCACCCCCGTTCCTTTCCCGTTGTTATATACATTTATACATTATATACAGCTTCAAGAGAAAGAGCGAGGGGGTGAGAAAGAGAGAGATAGAAAGAAAGAGGAACTCTTGTCAGGTTATTTTTCCACCTCTCTTCGTCGTGATACACATACGTCGTATATGTATATAATAAAGGTACCTATATGTTATAAATATATATAATAGACGTATTATATGAGAAAACTTTTTATTATTATTTCCGCGAACGCACACGTATGTATATAGCGTAGACGGTCCCGAGACCTATCCATACACCCATATTGTCGTAAGAAAAAAGACGGAACGAGAGAGAGAGAGAGAGGAACAACAACCCTCTCCGACGGCCGATGACGACGGTCCGTCCGCCGCGCCCATTTTAATAATAATTTATACTATATGTATACCCGAACCGTCATTGCGGCGGTCGCCGCCGCCGAGCTTTCGCGTTCGTTTCGCCGTCTCATTCATCGTCCGCCGTCGCCGCCGCCGCAGAAATCGAGGATAATACAATAAATATGTATATTATTACATAGGTTAGCGTGTGTGCAATGTTCGGTACCGTGTACGTGTATTGTATCGTAATATGTTACGTACATTAATAACCGTACACGCGAGGGCGGTGCGCACTCCGCAGACATAATATTATACTGTATATATATACATTGTGTTCCGGTATCTATTATTCCCCGTATAGTGTACATAACAATATTATTATACCCTGCACGAATCCAAATATTATACGGCCGAGATCTGCCTAAGTGAATAGGTATTATAGATCCGCCGTGCGACGAGAGTGAGACGGGTTTCGATTATATTATGTAATATATTATATCGATGACGCGGGCACTTCAAATTTGGAGACAAATATTTTTAGAACAGGTAAAATAAAAATAAGTAGACACCGCTTGCGTTTAAAAAGAATTATCGGCATACGTTGTTGAATAGCGGGGGGCTACGCCTCGCCCTTCACTATTTTAACTATGTATATTACGAAAAGCTATTTGATAAATAATCAATTTAAAACACGAAATAAGGGGCGGGTCCATTTTTCTCCAAAAATAAGAAACCGTTTTCCTCCACTGTCCATTTTCCTCGTAAGAAATATGAAAGTTTTTTTTTTTGATCTTATATAACACCTTTAGAGAGTCTTTGGTGTGCTTATAGTTTTTTTTTTTTTTTGTCGCCCCACCACCGAATGGTTTTTTTTGCAAATTTCATATTTCTTTCGTTGTGACCTCACGCCGCCGCCTCCTCCCTGTATTTTTAAATACGTTTTTTATCAAGATTTTTTTAAACACAATCTAAATTCTATAGAATAAACTTAATCGATCTACACTATATAGTCTGATTTCTACGTTGAGAATCGTTTTTCATACGCGCAATGATTTATTATTGAATTTAAATTTATTACATAGGTATTTATGTATATATTTTTAGTAACTTACAACTTACCTGCTCAAGAATGATGTACTCGAGCTATGGCCTGTGATATAAGTGTATATATATTACACAAACACATACTGTATATCAGAGTTATCTATACTTTATTTAAACATTTTAAACTATTTATTCAACAATTTTAAAATCAATCATTCATTTTTTATGTAGGTGAAACGCAAAATGAGTACAAAAAATGGTTGGATGAAACTGCACCAGCTAATGACACCAATATAATGGATAATATTGAAGAAGCGATCAATTTCATAGTACTTTTAACATCTAAGCCAGGGGCAGATTCCAGCGATTTTGATGAAATTCAAGCTATTTCAGTAGTACAATTTTTACGTACCATTAAAACACCTAATGGTGTATATGACCCTAACATTGATTCATGGAGTACATTGATAAAAGAGGCGAAGAATTTCACAAACAATAATAATCACTATAATTATATTATAGTGATAGTTATAACCATTATATTACTATAATGACGTAAAAATTTGAAATCCCCGCAAATAATGTTTTTTTTAAATTATAACAAAATAATTAGCATAGTTATTTATTGTTTAAAATTTTAATAAGTAATTTTGTACAAATTTGAACTAAAATAATATCTATAACGTACACAGGGAGGTGTTTTGGGTGTTTGAACACCCCCGAAATATTTAGTTTTTGTAATAAAAATTTAATACTAACAAATTAAAATAATTAATATAATTTGAATAAAATAAAAATACTAAAACACGATTTATAAATAAAATAAAATTATATTTATTGTATATTAACGTGATAGGTACAAAAAAAATTGAAAAAAAAAAACACTTTTCAATAACTTATTTTCAAAAACACCCCCCGAAATTTGTTTCTGCGTACGTCCCGGGTCCTTTTGGTATTCAACACATCGCTGAGAATTCGTTACGTATATATACGATAATATAATGTCTTAGGTTAGTCGATTCGACAATGGCCCCGCTTTTTGTCTATACGTTTAAATAATATGAAATACAAGAATGAAAAGAGGATTTAAGTTGTCCTCGGATTTAGTTACTCAAATGGTATTATGCGCACCAACTACAAATGCGCATAGGTACTACAACTATAGACGGATTTAGATTAGTCGTTACGTTACGCATCTGCACCTGGGCAAATCAAATAATAACAATAATAATAAAATCGAGATTACACGAAAATCAAATAAAATTTACACAATATCCATTTATTTACCTATCTGATTGATGACTATAAAACGCGACATACCTATTATACAGTAAGTTTTGTTTACATAATAATAATAATAATAATAATAAAATATCAACAAACAACATATTATTGTAATGAATATTATGTTCTATATTGTTGTTCTCATACAAATATAGAACTATATGATCTGTTTAAACGTCATGGTTAGACTGTAATACGGTGTTTAAATATCCTTAGATGAAATTATATGTTATGTATGATAAATAACCCGAGTAAATAACTATTGTTAAAAAAATTAAAACGCCAATATTAAAATAATGAAGAATTCGTTGTAATTTATTGGTCTTTTTTAATTTATGTGCAGTAAAATTGGTCCACAAAAAAGTTTTGAAACTTATTGAAAATGTTTAAAAAAAATGTGGTTTTAATCACTTACCTATGCTGAAACTTCCAATTTACTAAATATTTTCTTAAATCTTTCAATTACCATTTTTTTCTCGTGTAATATCTTGAGTATGCTGTAGCCCACAATAGTGAGCTTAGATAGGTACTATTAAATGATACAAGCAAGAACTGACGTATATAATAACCAATAAATACAGATTATTGAATGTATGTCAAGCAATTGATGTTTGAGAATCATTATTATGCTATTATAATGTAAATAATAAAAATTATTTTATTTTATTGTGTCACAATGAAATTGTAATTTTGACGTAGTATTCAAATAAGTGAAATAAAATGAATTCGTTTTTGAAAAGAATTTATCTATTGAAACATGTTTTACAAAAAAAAAAAAAACAAGTAGGTACTCTTTTGTATTATGTAATGCATTGCAATCGTATTGTTGAGAAAACAGGTACAACCATTGAATCCCTGTAAATAGTGTTTTAGTTGTACTGAAAATTCTATAAAAAAAAAACAAATTATTATGAAGATTATTTTTATGTCAGAAGTATTGTAATAATTTATTTCTTGTATATATTGTGTTTAACAAACAACAATTATGTATACAACAATTAAATAATAAATAATACTTTTACTACAGTAATTTTAATAATAAATAATACAAATGTTTACATAACAATTATAATGAATTTTACGTAAAAGATTAAAATAATACATAAATAAATCAGTAATATATGTACTAGGTAATAGGTATCTTATCAATATTTCATGTTATAAATTATAATGTACATGCCAGCAAGAGTAGAAAATTAACTTAAAAGAAATAACTGTTTTCTATGTACGATATCGAAGATTAGTAAATAAAATCTATAGATTCAAATGAACTTTTTAATATTTTATTATTAACACGTTTTAATATAATATTTTAAATACATTATCTACTTTGTTAGAAAAAATTTTGGCTTTTGCACTTACAGTAATAAATTTAAAAACACATAAAATACAACTACAAAAAAAAAAAAAAATCAATTACTCCAACGGTAACCCGATGCCGATGCAGCTAAGGTGCTATATTTCAAACACTGAATGATAAATATTTAACGATTAATCACGATTCATAATATTCATTTCATGCAAACCTGGATGTGGTGATATTAATCTTAATAATATGTTACTTGACATAGCATTTCGAACACTAAACCATCGCGGATTGAAAGGCCCACGCCCGATTTGTATTGCTCCGATAAATGTATATATTCGTGAGCATATCGAACGGCTTTGGTACTAGGATTAAATCTCGTATGTAAAAAATCTTTTTCAATAGAATAATAGAAATAAAATCAAGTATAATATCTTATAGAGGCATCAGTGATGATATAATTAGGACAAGACACTACAAATACTACCGTAAGTAGAACAGTATAATATTATACTAGCACGTAGATTTGCCGAAATGCTTTAGGTAGTTTTATAGATAGAATTTGATTGGAGATTGGAAAGTGGTAATAAGCAATTATCCATTTCTATGAATATTGAATAATATAAACATAATATTATACTTATATAACGCGTAATTTGATTTTTACGAAACTTTTAATTAATATCATGTTTATATAATTTTATGACGAGGCTTAAAAAAAAATTACATCTACCACTTAGTGCCACCCTAATGCGTACATACTAATACTAGACCACTCAATTTAATAAAAACAATTCGTTTTTTGAAAATAGCAGCTCTTGGTATTTTGAATTGCGGTATAACACACGACGTAAAGTTTTTAAAAATAAAACATAACCAAAACATGATTGCATTGCTTGTCGCGGGCGGAAAACCCTAAAACTTCGGTTCCGGTCGTTATTACAACGATTTGCTGGTAATACTGACGTAGTCGGGGAAAATAAAACATATACACGAATACCAAAACCACCCTCTTTCGGCGGCGTGATAAATCGTTACAATGAAATAACGATTTCGTTTTTAATTTCGTGACGCGCAGATTTCCATGAATGGACATGTTTGTCGCCGTCGGCACCTCCCCAACCACACACTGCTCCGGCTGTCTGTGGAAGTACCTATATACATAATATATATATACAGTCATTCTTTAGCGCGGAATACCATTGTCGGGGATGCGTTTTCAACAATGAAATGAATGATAATGATTATTATTATCATAATAATAATAATAAGCAGCGTGTTTATAGTAATGATATATAACATTGCATTATGTGGGTTGCAATGAGGGAATGGATGTATGTATGATAATTATATATTATATATAGGTACATGTAAATGGGAAGCGTGAGCTGATGACGACGACCAGACGGCGAAACGACGGTAGAGAACACAGAGACCGGTATTTAAAAATTCTTTATTCCCGTGCACCGTCATTGTGTGCGGTATGCCACTGAGTATCCACAGCGAACAGTATATATACACGGGTGCGAGCACGCGTTAATATAAAATATAATATTATTATATTGTATAGACGTCGTTCATCATCACAAGCGGTCCCGCGTAAAAACCACTGTTTGTAAGGAAGGGGGTGCGTTTTTTATTATTATTTAAAACTGCGCGATGACAAAACAAAACAAAAAAAAAAAAAAAACGTCTTGCGCGCGTCTAAGGGTTGCATGCGCGATCCCTCGTCGAGTGAGCTGCTGACGACGTCATGAATGGATTTGCGGCAACGATAATTATTTGAGTAATATAATATTCGATATATTATTGTTGTTATTATTATTATATTTGCAAAAGTAGTTACATAAACCTACAAGTTTATATTTTATTGGTTGTTATAGTGTAAAATTTGAAATATTGCACCTAATTTTAAAGGCCTAAAAATTAAAATTGTATGTTGGTAGGTATAGGTTATATTACATTTACTACGTATTTGATATTGTATACTAGCTCTGTGTTACTTCAAGCATTTCGGTGATATTAAACGCTGCAGGTTTTTCAATAGCAATATTTACAGAAATCCTGATTTAATAGAATTGTTAAAAAATAGTTAATTCCTTAATCTTACTTTTTTAAACAACTAAAAATGTATGTAGGTACACATAGGTACTGAGTAAAAATGAGTTAGTTTAATTATTTAAGCTTTTGGTTTTTGTGAGAATAGTCAATCAAAAATAATATATTGTTCCTAAATCGTAGAAAAATAGAATTATAATTTATAATACACTTACCAGCTTTCAAAAATCATCGAACTTATCTTGAATACTACACTGAAAGCTCTATTATGATAATCAAATCTATGCTTAAACAAATACAATGTTTACTATTTTATTAGCTGTATTATTTTTAGTTCTTACCAATATTAAAAGAATTAACATCTACTCTAACTTGAAAAAATTTAACTCATTAGTCATTATTAATGATTCTTTTTTAATTTTTTAGTCCATGCGTTTCGTTCAAAGATAACTGTTGAACAAAAAATGGTTACAAAATAAATTGATTTATCTCAAAGGTACAGGGATTTTGAGGTACAAGTAATTGGTCACAATTTGGCGTGTTAAATTATAACAATTTTTGAATATTTCAATAAGGCGATCGACTTCGCGTAGGATTTAAACTGTATCAGATTATATATTTATAAATACAACAAACCTATGCGCTTAGATTATATTGTATTGTATTGTAGTTGTATGCTATCACATAACACTGTACGAGCTTTGGTCACGGTAGTCGTGGTCATTACAAAAATACGACTACGGAAACAAAGGCAGCTCTTGTAATGCAAATACTTTACAACAAATAATTAATTTTTTGTGGGTAATGGCCAATGGGGGTTATGAATATTACAAAAGATGTTCTAAATTTGTTATTGTCCGTCCCAAAACGCGTATTTTGAAGGCCAAAATTACAGTGAAAACACCACACACAATATAATTTGCATTGACCGTGTCCGCTGACTGCAAGTGTTGACGAATCACAGTTTTATTTTGTTTTGGTTCTTTTGATGAGTGGCGTCATAACATTAACACCGTGTGTTATGTGTATTTCAAAGTGTCATTTATAGCGTGACGACCATTAATTTTTCCGCTGAGTTTTATAGTACAAAGAAACTGGGTAGGTATATATTATGAGTGCAAACAACGTCCATGGAGTTGCAACTCGAGCGATTTGTCTGTTCCGCCGGAAGTATACGCACATTATATACAATATGCATACGAATGAAACGAATTCGTTTTGACGAACAAAATTATTGTTTCGTTTAATTTTGAACATTGTCATGTATAAGACGCTTACTCGTAAATTTGTTATATTGATGTGTTTGAATTGAATAAATATTGATCAGTAGGTACTTACTTAACCAGTTGAAGCAATTAATAAGTTACAATAAAATAGTAGGTATATTATACTATTATAGTAGGTATGTGGAGTGTGCTATATTTTCTATATTATTAAATCCACACTTTTGGCTTCATATTGACAACCAATATGTGACTTTCGTTTGAAAATGATTAAATTAAAAGTACACAATAAAAAAATACATATCGTGTAAAAAGTTAATTTATTCTTGATTATTCATATTTGTGTTGTTGAATTATTTTTTGTAAATATATTGTAGTACAATATTTTCAATTTTTCCTCCTTTTGTGCAATGATGTAAATGTGTAATAAGTCTTCATATGTGTAGATAAAAATGAAAGAGAAAAATCGATTTTATTAAATGTGAAAATATAGCGTAAAAAATAATTTATCAACTATACGACTTCGTGAAATTTAAACGAAAAGTGAATTAGATATATAAACATTTAAAGTTAAAACGAGTGGATACTGTCCAGCAAAAGTGACTACTACTTTGCTCTACATTTGCTCTTCAGATATTTATGACTATTTATAAAACTTTTTATAACATATTTTTTTAAATTAATTAACTACTTGTTAACTAAGCCTAAAGGGGCTTACGTGATAGGGAATACTTATTATTAAAATAACTAACCAGTAACTTCTTTATGTATCGTACATTTATTATTTATAGGTAGGATTTTCCTTATTCCTTATATATTTAAATGCATTTTGCCACAATGACTTTTTAAGTAGGTAACACAATTAAATGGTTGAGATTTTGTTCAGAATTTCTGTTGATATTCCTATAGTAGTGAGTATATAGTATATAATATATTTTTATACATATTTATATATTGTGTATACTAACACTGAATCTATGAAAAGAAGGGATAACACAGCTTAAAATAATGGACTAGTAGGTTAACCTTCTTTTGCGTTGTGTTTTAAAAGAATACGCATCGTGGTATTCAGTTAGGTACTTACTAAAATACAAATGAAAAAAATTCATATTTTAAAGATATTCGAAATATTTTTACGTTGTTTAGATGCAGTCTTTTTTTTAAAGTATACCTATTTATTTATATTATAATTTATAATACGAGTATATGTTATTGTATCGACATTCTATTTACACGGTGGTGTAGATTAACTCATACTATTTAAGATTTATATAAATTATTAGGTACTATTACTTTATAGTAATTTTTAATTTTAAAAATACATGTTACTTATTACGTTTACGTCAATTTATTTTAGATTTTATGCATCTTATAACTTATATTATAGAATTTTCGAGAATTTGTTATAGTTATATGATTGACATTCGGTGTATGGAATGATAACTATAAAAAATAGACAATTTTTACTTTTAAATTTAAAGTATGAAGTATTATTTTAGATAATAATATTTGCTTTAATTTCCTCATCCCTTCGTATTTAATCGAAAATTTGACTTTCGAACACTTATAGATATTCATTACAGTGTTGTTTAGTGAAAACAACATACCTATTATTGTAATATATTATATTCAATATGATTTCACATTAGCATCTTGTTTAGATTGATTATTGGATGCTTGAAAAATAAAAAGGCCATCGAATATTAGTATGTGGGTTTGTTATATATAAAAAAAAAGAGGTTAATAAAACATGGTATTTGGACAATGTATTGGACATATTATTTTTAGGCATGGTAATAAAGTAGCAAGTATACTTATACACAATGCGCTATAATAATGTCTCTATTCATGTAAGTGCATAATATTATAAACATAGAATATAAATGTAAATTCTAGCATTTTGGCCAGTAACCTGCCAATAAATAACCGTTAAAAGTAGTGCCCGATATACTAATGCACTGCACAATAGTTCTTTGTGTTTGCTTGTTTATTCTTTTTTTCGTCGCAGGAATATCAAATTATTACCACCAATAACAATAATACGTTATAAAATGTATACCAATAGTAATAAATTAGTCATAACGGATATAGCATTTCACTCTAAATTTGCTTTCGCGTATACGAAGTAAAAATAAAATGTATACCTAGTTAATAGTTATACTTATACCTTTATAATATTATATAAATAAAAAAAATGCAGATTACATAATAAAGTATATTACATACCAATAACTAACAAGTTATATTGTTATAAAGTTTTTATGCACATTATGCGCTATTATACTGAATATGTAGTAGCTTCGTAGCGAGATGCACCTCGCTCTCGTTCCTGTAGTATAGGTACCTATACCTAATGATAATAAAAACGTGGAACTCGCTCTGTTGTAGAGTATATAGGTGTCGAGTGTACTTAAACTTTGAGTAGGTCACTATAATGGAATTGTTAAATTCGAATTCAATAATAAATCATTGTATGCGATGAAAAACGATTCTACGAGAAGCGGAGACGGTCTGTCAGTCTATATTGTTAAAGATATTTTATGATATAGATACTCATATTGCTATTAGTAATCCATTCTTCCATTAGTAATACCTTCGGTAGATTGAATTTATTGTTGCTAAAAACAAATTGCATATCTTTTATGTTAATTACCTATTATAATACCACTAGAACTTAGTAACTTGTAAATCAATAGCGACTATACGTACTGATAGAACGGTGTGAATAGATTCATAGTATATAAATAGCTTAATCATGGTCGCGATTTGCTTGCTGAACGAGCAACACGTATGTTTCCGCTCTCGGGTGTCGTACATACGCGTAGTGCATTGTCAGTAATTCAAATATCTAATATCATCAAAAAT